>JXSR01S022676.1:13890-24892 GCA_000969725.1 Ophiothrix spiculata
GGGGGCTTGTTGATTTGTGCTGGGGGCTTAGTGTCAAAACTCGTCAAAATTAGGCTGATTCTAGATGATTTTTGCAACTTTGCGGGGCTTCAGCCCCCAAAGCCACCCCCCTGGACACGCCACTGAACTTGGTATGTTCAATAAAAACTGTCGAGAACCAAATACTGTGATAATAATCAAAACCTTTAAGAAAAGTCAAAAACTAGAATTTCTTTGTGCATGTTGATCTTGGGTATGTATAAAAAGAAGTTTTGTTTGTAAAACATTGCTTTTACATTATACATTGTGGATAAATCAAAAGAAATTTCAATTTTGGATTGCATCTGTTGCATTTCAAGGGCAGTATTTTTCCTTGTTGCCAACAATAATTATTAGTCCCCTAATGAAAGAAAATCTAGAAGAGGTTGAATTTGCTAATGAGACTTTGCTTTCTACCTTTAATACCACTATCAATTCATATGATGCAAACATTTTCAAATTTTTAAAAAGTGTTTGGGATGGTGTAGAACTTACCCAGTATCCCTTTAATATATGACTGGCAAAAAAATGAACCTTATCTTTATTCTCTAAATGATGTATGCTCCATATTTGTATATCAGTATGCACATTTGTCTAGATCTCAATTTGCCAGAATTTTCAATTTAATTCTACATAATCTACCAGACAATAATTTCCAATTTCTTGGAAATGCATAAGCCGCAATGGGTTAATTAGAGTCACATCCTAAATCATCCCTAAACTAATTGCACACATTACCACATTTTCATCATATTTATTTCCTTAGGTACATGAAGAGAATGCTCGGGATGCTTTGAAGCTAGCCTGTCAGTTGAGACACGAGTCTGCGATCCGCAAATGCAGCGATTATCTCAAGGGAATGCTGAGCCCATCAAACTGTCTGGGTCTCGTCAGCATCTCCAGTGATCCTATCTGCTTGCAGCTACATAAAAGTGCCGCCAGGTAGGTTATGAAGATTGGTCTTTTGGTATCGTCATAAAAAATGAAAATGTCTGACCAGTGCTTCCACCGTTCACAGATATATCATGCAGTTTTGATGAGAATCAATGGTGTGATGCAGTGTTCCTGCTACCTGCTAAGGCCGTATGCAGAGTCGTATTGTACGCCATTGGCACAGGAGCAAGGAAAATTGGAAAAAAGGTTTCCTAACATATACAAAAAAGCTCCCTTTTCTTGCTTGATTTAGCTCATTTTTATTTCAGCTTGCGATTTGGCATCAATGTAACTCTTTTAACTTTGCTAAAATTTGTTGGAATGGCACATTCTTAACACCATTAATACTTGTCTTATGGTTAGGTGGTACCACTTCTTAAAAGCACTGCTGGGCTATTAGTGAAGGTTATTAAACTAATTAATCATTTGTTATGTGAACAATAAAAAGTTTGACAGTGCTTGCCAACCAAGAGAAGATATCGTTTGTATCCCATCATGCATTTCTTCCTATGGGATTGTTTGGATTGGAGCTTGTGCAAGTATTTAGTGATATTAATGTCTCTATATTCAAGTTAATTGTTATATAATCTTGCTTTTTGGGCCTGTTACATCACTGACTACTCGCATAATTTCATACACAATACAAAGGTTTCCATAGGAAGCAATGCATGATGGGAAGCACATATCTTTTGTGCTTGCCCATAGATTTTGTTTTTTAAAAAGATCTGTAACTTGGTATATATTTAAAAGTACAATTAGGTTTAATAGCTTGAGATTGATTGTCTTTCTTTAACTCTCATGAACAAAATGTGCTGTGTATCTCCAGGAGGTATCAAGGAAGTATTTAAGTCATTTTGGAGAAATGCCTCAAAAGTTTGCCAATTCTAGGGTGAGCGTAAAGTTTGTTTTAGAGTAGGGGTTGCAATTGAAGTTGGTACCTGTGGCAGACGACCACAAATTTGCAATTTTGAGCTGTCGTGATGCATCGCGACACTAGTCGTGATGGTCTGTTGTGAGAAAGAATTTTATCCAAATGAAAACGATATGTCGTTGCAACCAACATAACAAAGTAATTAATTTATTGGCTGTTGTGCTTGCTGGGGATCAGATTATGGATTTAACATTTTTGACTTCATGCTTGTCTGGAAGCCATGACAGACACTCTGAAACCAGCTTAAGAGGTGGATGTTTGCCATAGCTACGTATACTACAAAGAAAGAGACAATTTATCAAGCCAGCTTTAGTCTTCTTACTTAATACTGATCCCCACAGTGATTTTTTTGTCTACATGCATTGTACCACTTCATATAAAAGTATATCAATGTAAGTTGACTTGCAAAATGAATCTTTAATGTTTGTAAAACATGTATGAAAAGGTACCTTATCCATCAATCCTTGACGGTACAAATTACCCAAGGGACTGCTAGGCTCATCTGGCTAGGAATTGTGTAGCACTTTATATGATCTCACCTACAGGTGGATATTTGTATATAGGTATTGTGATTATTGTAGTTTGATGGGGAAAGTACCCTGCGTCTGGAAGACTAAAACACCACAGGCTAGTTGCATGACTTTTAATAATAAGTTCTGAAAAGAAACAGAAAATCGACAGCTTTGTAGCTGCAAGGCCCTGTCATGAGATAACGGTAATTACACATGGGACCGCTGGGCCATTCTGTCTGAGTCTGATGCATAGTGAGCATTCTCTTTGATCTTATCTGTTTGCTGTTTTAGATGACATTTTCAGGTTTGCCTTTTCCAGTTTATCATTGAAATGAACAAAATATCATGTACTCAATGTCTTTTATACACTGCAATGCATGTGTATTTGGTGATGTTTAGGAATATTCTCTTTGTATAAATAGGATTTGGGATCAAATTTGTCAAGCACGTGGCCATCGGGGTGGTTCGGGGTCGATCGAACCCACTTAATTTATTACAAAAAAGGATGAGGAAAACTGAGGCTGAATATTGCCTAAATAAATAAAAGCAAGAAAACACATCTTTTTCACACATTGTCAAAACTCGTTAAGCTGAATTCATACTCAAAACGCAATGCGTTGCGTTTCCGATAATTTTCACCGCAAACGGCACCGCAAATGAATTCACACTCAAAACGCAAACGGACTGCGGCAGCCGATCACATGAAAACGCAATGGAAAGTTGAGCTTTGCTCAACTCGATTTGCGGTGACGCAAGTGGTGTTGCGTTTTGGTATCGATTGATCGGAACTCCTCAAATCTGTTACTGCACATGCTCGGTGCGTCGTGCGTTTGCGTTTGCGTCGAGTCTGAATTCAGCTTTAGGCAAATTTTTCTTGGTCCTGCACCAACGGTGAGCCATACAGCCTTAGCAGGAACAACGGGAATAGTCTTTATCAGGGGTTCTAAACTAGTTCTTACAATGCACCACAAAAAAAATTGAAAATGTATGATATTGTTTTGAGAGAGACAAAGCGCCAATCATACTTTCGATGTACCAAATTTGATGCCTGCACCTGGCCTATATCTTTTGATTTGACAGTCATGCTCACAAACATAATGTCATTTAAAGTTCAACTTCCAGAATTCTTTCATTATCGTGTAACAAGTCTTGAACAATCTTGTATCTTTTATAGCTTCCTGAATTACATTTTATTACCAACATTAAATTGTACACACAGTTAATTTTCGGATGCCATCAATACTTCGCAAGTTCTTTTTAGAAACATAACAAGCATTCACTATCAGTTTTCCAATCTTGTTTGTGCTATGTCCAAGATTAATGAGTTACAGCTGAGTCTGGAAAAGATAAAACGAAATTAGAACTTTGGTATGTAAGGTTTTGAGAGGACAGACATATTTGACATTTAAACTGGAACTTCCTGAAAGTTTTGTGATAAATGTATTCAATGTATTCTACTCCGTGTAATCAAAAGCAAAATCAGCCTGTTTTGCGTCTCAATTGGTCCCCTTTTCTTTGCAAAATGTGGTACTCTGAATTTGATTAATCCACTTTTCAAAATTTCTATACAAAAATCCCCCTAAAAATGTACACCAAATTTCCAGAAATTTTCAAAACAAAAACATCCTTATATTGTCTGGGGTTTCTGGCATTCAAATCTGATACTGATTTAATTTCCAAGTACTACTTCATTTCGAGAATTGCTGTCCCATGGATATTCACAATTTTAAAATTGTGTTTCAATAATATGATGCGTATACAATAAAAGAAAAAATGGCTCCATTTTCAAATAGGTATCACAACATTTCTTTCTGCATAGAGAATTGTTAATTTGTTATGCAGCCTAACAAAAGCTACTGCATAGTACATCCTGTGCTATCAGCTATCATCATAAACTTCAGCAAGGGTGAAAAGCAGATAATAAATGGTGCAAACATAAGTTTGATTTTAGAATAAATGATGTTGAACAGACTTGCAGTCGAGACATGGAAATTGATCTGAGTTGAGCCAGTTTGGCTATTTTTTTAAACTTGAGATTAGTTTAGTCTTCAACAATTCAATTCAATTCAATTTTATTTCCTTGTTTCTCAAGTCACAATCATATATAATTTTAAAACAATTCTCAAATTGCATGAATGTTATTATACACATTTCAGAAAAAACTCATTACCAAAGCTAATTTTAATAGATTATGATATGACAATACTATTATACGAGGGGATATCAAGAAGTTTTAAAGATCACCAAGAAGAAATTCAGCCAGAAACATAATTTTATTATGTGACCCTTAAGTCATCTTTCCATAGCCACTGTGCAAAGTAAGACATTTCTCCCACTTAAAACTGACTGTCCACAGACCGACTTTGTACAGGTCCTCTTTTAGCGAAAATAATCCACATTGTATTTCGCTAAAAATCAACATTTTCAGGTTGACCATGCTTTATTACGTCATAGTGACATCATTTATTGATCGATTTCCATAATTTTGGTATTAATGGGAAGAGGAGACCCTAACCTATACTAAATTTTGGGCATGTCATAGAATAACTGGGCTGTAACCTTTCAATAGCAGGGATTTAATCACACCATGTTTCTTTGATTTCTCCATGCAGCTTATTTGGTTAGTGGAGGGAGGTGTTTGACATCTATCGACACCTGTTTTGAAAGTATAAATGCCATTGAAATGGATGGTCACAAGGACGAGAGACCATCCTGACAAACATTCATCGACATAGCTCTTTTCCCTTTTGGTTATCTTTAAAACTTTTTGATATCCCTCGCACAATATCAATTTGATCTACATGGTATTAATATTATAATAATTGAATACACTAGTTATTCACAACAAGAAATTACTGAACAATTTCAGTGTGGAATATTAAACAACAACAACAAAAACTGAACTAGTTTGAATAGTTTTTGTGTCTCAACAAGTCTGATATTGAAATTCACAAACACTCACTGTTTATTTCATTTTGTAGCATGGAATTTACTCAATTCAGGAATGACAACATATAAATGTAGATGTGTAAGGACCATTTAATTACAAGTTTTAAAGGCACTTGAATATGTGTTAAAAAATAAAAAAATAAATAAATATGACATATTTATAGAGGATAGCCTCATCAGTGTCTAGCACTGCTTTCCATGAGGGTTCTCTGTCAGATGTTATGTTTCTTTTCAGCTTAAGCTATTTTATCACATGAATAACACTTGGTAAATTTGTCTTCCTTTACAGGTATGCACTCAAAAACTTCCGTCAAGTAATCACGCACTGCGAGTTCTTGGATCTCGCCCGCAAAGAGATGATCGACTACCTTGGTGATGATAACATCAACCTCAGGAGTGAAGAGGAAGCATTTGAAGCCCTCCTTAAATGGGTCCAACACGATGTAGAGGAGCGACGAACTTGTATGGCTGAAGCCTTGAAATGTATTCGACTACCATATGTCTCCCCCACACAATTAGAACAAATTGCAAGGGAACCACTTGTGATGGAGTCTATCGAATGTGGACATCTTGTACAAGAGACTAGGGCAGTTCAAGCTTTGATACGTGAAGGGAGACAAAATAACGATCCACGTATGAAGCCAAGGCGTTCATTTTGCGATGTGACATTTGTTGTAGGGGGGAGAAACAAACACAATATGTGGATTCAGGATACGTGTTATTATGACCATGTGCGACGCAAGTGGTTCCCGCTAGAACCATTACCATGTGAGAATATTGAATACAAGGTGGTGTCGGTGCAGAATGACGTGTATGTGGTTGGAGGGCGCTATAAGGATGGGGAAGTGACGGGAGATGTTTGGAGGTACAACTCGCTCTTTGATGAATGGTCACAGGTCAGTTTATAAGAAATTGTCTCTATATTGAACAAATTGTGATTTCTTGGACTAAGTTAAGACCATCATGTGCATTATACCAGTCTGGCTGTGAATAGGTGCATCCTTGCTGCTTGGGATTTGTTTCTGCATAACCCTGCCCATTCTTGGAACCTGAAGATGCACTGTGTCATCCAAGATATATTTGTTTTGTAAGGTGAACATCAAGTTAGTGCAATGATTCCTCTGGACAGTATAAACAAAATTACATGATTCAGATTGTATTTATCTGCAATTATGCAATATGGCCCTGTACTCTGGATAGATGCGAGTACTGTATTTGAATAAATCATGAATGAATGACTTTATATAAAGTATGTAAATCTATAACTGGAACTTACTTTGCAACTGTGCAACGTTGCGACCATTACCAATGGTCTTCAACAGGCATCTGATTCCTGGAATTGGTCACGTGAATCAGATGCCTGTTGAAAACCATTGGTAATGGTCGCAATGTCGCACAGTTGCAAAGTAAGTTCCAGTTTAATTTAATTGATTTATTTACTTCGTATATTACTAGATGAATGAGAACATGCATCTTCAATGAATGACTTTGTTTTCACTCTCTGAGGAAGCGAGATGATTAACAATCGTAGGCTTTTTTCACACATTTATTATTTATAATCATGAGTTGTGACCAGGTAGAAGTGAGTTGTATGCATCTTGTATCTGAGGTCACTCATAATACTACCAATGTGCAGGGGGTCGTGAGCAAGACATTCACAATGAGTGTCATGCAGTGACTCAGTCACTTCTTGAAAAAATTTTAGTCATGACCAAGACACTTTTTAAAATACCTTTACATTTTGTGGTTAACTTATTTGCAAGAAAACTAGTTGGAGCTAGATGCCATCTGTGAACTTGTCCATACTTTGTGCACAAGTTTCACATATCAAAGTCATCAGCATCAAATGGTTGAATCTATGCCAATATATTGTTGATTTAGTTGATGAGAGTGTTACATTTGATTTTCAATATCTGCTCCCACATGAATAAGGTATTTAAACACGCTGCAGAGTTGTTCATAGCGAATCAACAACGATGCATCCATGCGTCTGCATATTTTTATTGACCAAGGGTGGCTTTAGGCACCCGAGCGTGATAAAAATCGCCGACGCATCGGATGCAGAGTTGTTGATTCGCGATGAACAACTCTGTGGTCTGTTTGAATACCTTTCAACAACGAAAATCTTCCTGAAAACGTATGAATTAAATTTCAAATGTTTTCAATAAAAATATCATCTTCATAAAACTATTTAGCATAATCTGAAGCAAAGTGTTAGTTTATGAATGTTTGCTACTTTGACGTTTTCAATTGTTCCCAAGCACCAGACATTTGCACGTACTATAAGTGTCTGACGCGCGATGAGCAGTGCGCCTACTTATGTGTACTGCACAAACGCACTTCCCTAAACGTTATGCTGTGCGTGACGCGTTAATTTGAATATCAACTGTGGATTCATCACGAGTCAACAATGGTACGCTCCTGTATACGGAGATACAGTGAGTTGTTGAATAAAAGGTAACTGCAGTGTTCATGACACAAGAAAGTTGATAATATTGTGTATTGCCCATTGTTAGATCATATTTTTATGCACTTGGTTTTAAAGAGGTGGCTTTTGTATCCTGCTCTAATCCCATTGTTCAATTTGATTTTGGAATTCAAAATGTTCATACATTAATATTTATATATGTGAAAGAAAAGGAAAGATTCATTACTGCTGTTATAGTTTGTAGTAGGAATACTCTTTCAGTGAATTGAATTTTATTATTCTTTGGTAATTACATTGCTAAAGCCAGCTTGCATTTAACTTACATGCTTAAAAAGTAATCTTAAATTTAGGAAAAAATTGGTTGTGTATTATGCAGATGAGCTAACATGTCATGGTACAAAAAAATGCTGATTAACATTCCACTAAACCCATACACCAGCATTAACCGCAGATGACCATTTGTCTAAATTTATGTAAATTGGCAATTATTGTGACAAAGTAATCATCATAACATATATGTATTGTTGGTAATCGGATTGTATAAATGAAAATACAATGTTTTTCTTTTTTATGTAAAGTTAATTAACAATATCTCATTTTCTTGATCTCTCTGCACAGATTTCATCACTCAACTTGCCAAGAGCTTGCCATGGCTTAGGAGTCCTTCATGACAGGATCTACGCAGTAGGAGGAAACACCTGGAAATCTAGCGAGCCCAGCAACGACGTCGAACGATACAGCCGACAGAAGGACCAATGGAAATCCAGCGAAGCTATGACCTATGCCGTAGTGGATCCCGTAGTCACTAGTCATAGTCGCAGATTATACGTCATAGGCGGTCAGCATGACAATGGGAATGTCATCGTGCAGTGCTTCCATTTTGATAAGAATGCTTGGACTGTTTTAAACGACATCAGTTTAGCATATGAGCCACGTATTGCAGCGACATTAAAGAGCAAGATATATCTAGTAGGCGGAGACAATGAGTATCGCGTTGAGGTATACAATCCAAACAGCGGTGATGTAGAGACCGTCGGAGAAATGCCCCATGCAGAAGCACATGCGAGAGAACTTTATTCAGCCACCGTGACCAATCGCAAAATTAACGTGACAGGCGGGCACTGGAGGGTAGGCAATGAAGACGCCCTCACTATTGCAACAAATAGCGTTGAACAATATGACCCATCGTCTAATCAGTGGACAGTTCTAGGACCTATGCCGCGTGCTTTGACATACCATGGGTGCGTAACTATTAAGAAATATATCGGCTTGCCAAAGTCTAATTGGGGTATTCCCATAGACACACAGTACTGATTTTGACGGACTAATAACACTTGTAGTAAAATCACTGTAATTCATTAATTATTAGAAGAAAATCACTGTTAATTAATGACTTATTTGACTTATGTATAGCTAAATTCATACTTGAAACCTTTAAAAGGGGATGTGTTCATTCCAAACAACCACCATAACTGAACACAAAGTCAAATGCATTTGACAGGAACCAATAGTGAAAATGCAATGAAGGTTTGACTTGTGTCAAATTTCATTGTGTTGGAGTATTTGATGATGGTTTCGGGTATGATTTAGCTCAAGCTCAGATATTGTTTGAGTATGAAGTCAGCTTATAACATATCAGTACAATCACTCTATGAGAGTTTTTGCTGTTTCGTTTTATTATTTGTGCATTCAATTTAGCACATGGCTATAAGAAGTACCTAGCTTGCACCAAATTGTGTAATCCCAAAAATAACTTGATTTCATTAAGGCCTGATGCTGTAGGTATAGATTTGTGAAGTCATTATTATCAATCACAATATGATGCCTGAATCCAAAGCCCTACCTCAAAATCTTGTTCATTCTGTGCAGGATTTTTGCCAAGATGTTGTCCTGAGGGTGTCTGTTTGACTAGCAACTGTTGTCATAGATGTAGCAGTATCATGATGACATATTTTCAAGTGTGAGAAAGTATAGATCCAAGTCATCAGTTACCCTATGATATTGTGTAAGGTAAAAGTATGCTGTAATTGCAATGATACATGCTACAATCATGACAGTGATTATGCATTTAGAGTACCTAGCTAGGATATCATTAGCTGACACATTGTTTACACAAATCTTTCGTACATTCTACCATTCATCGAATCATTGTAAGGGACCGCTTCAAAACTCAACCAGCAGTTGCCTGCCGATTCTGAGCATCAGTTCAACCGGAACAAACAATAGCCAACCGGACAGAACAACAACCGCCGGTTGAGTTTAAAAGTGGTCCTTAAGCAATAGGTTAGAGGATGGTGTCAACTGATCAAATCTATGGAGTTCTTAATACACATTGACTGTCAAACCAGCTTCACAAATCTGTTTGTTGCTTTGTCACATGTCAATTTGAGACTAATCCTATGCTTGTAGAAGTTTACCGAAAGGTGCATATTTGTATCGGTTATTAGGTTGTATCACAAATGCATGTAATGTGAGTGCTAGAAAGTCATTTCTGCAATGGCTGTCTGCCATATATTGTATTTTTAACACCTTACCACTATAAATGATGCAAAAAATTACCTCAAAATTTTCTCATATCACTGACTCTTAAATTAGCTCTTCAGGTGACATTCCATTTCAAGCACCACTAATCCTAGATTGGACATTATACAGTGTGCAATTCAAATATATGAAAACTAACAGCTATTGGAGATACAACTTTCATGCACTCACGTGACGAAGTTATGCTACTACCATTATACTGCCTTGCCAGCTTCTTTGTTTCTGAGTTTTTCAAACTGAATTGAGAGTCTCTTGTTATTTTAATGTTTTTAAATGCAGCAAGCGACATCACTGTGTGTGTCGTGTCCTTCAAATAAGGATGATCACTGAGTGTAGAAGTACTGTTATAGCCATGAAGGCTTTTATATATATGGGCTTTTACATGGTATTTGTACATATTAGTGTGAGATTTTCAAAAAAAGTAAAATGTGTTTAATTTGTTTAAATCTACTAAAATCATAAAACTAGGTTGATATTATGTATCTCTGTGTTGAAGCAAGATAATCAAATGTAATTTCAGTACTAGTACTATATAGTAAATTTAATTTTTTTCCCCATTGGCTTCCTATGGGAGAAATAACGGTCAAACAGAAAATTGACATACATGGTCGACCATTACCATTTCATGTTTGCAGGATGAAATACATGATCCCTATGCCACAAATTAATGTTTCTGCAACTTAACCATTA
>JXSR01S022678.1:14927-28133 GCA_000969725.1 Ophiothrix spiculata
ATGTCATGAATAATCATAGATGTGTCATTATTGTTGTATTGGTATTATAATAATGCCAATACATTTAGGATGGTGGTTATGAATAATTAATATACAGATGGCTGTCATCATTGGCCAATTTTCGTAATGAATTCAATAATATGTTTGTATGTCATCGCTATAGAACGTCATCAGCGTGAGGTTAAAATTTGTATGATGCTGTGAAACTGAGTTCTTCTTTTATGGATATGATAATGCATTTTGTGGTTCTGTAGATAATGTAGAATGAACATATTATTCTCTTGTACTTGATTTATTAAAATTTGAAAGAAAGGCCATTTTGACTGGACAAAAAGACAAAAACACAGCAGCAGTATTTGAGAAGATTGTAGAGCTGAAACAAAAATGGCGTCGCTGGCTATGTGTATATTATTAAGGCTTAGTGTCTGTTTAACGCTATATGCTATAATGGTGTACTCAGCTGCTGGTGTACGGGTATCTATTTCTACTCCAATGAAATCTGTTTCAAATGGAGGCATTTTAGCGATACAGTGCCAGGTTTGGAATACTCAATCTAATGTGGAGGTAAATATTTTTCGTGTAACAAATGGTTTGACTGTAAAGATTACTAACGAAGAAGGAATTGCACGTCCATCAGAAAGACAACATATGTATCTTGCAAAGCGAACGTATACGGATGGATCAAAGATTTATTTTGTAACCATTCTTGGTGCCACGCAAGTGGATAGTGGTGAATATACTTGCAAAGTGATGGATTTATCGTCATTTTCCTATATTGCGGAGGACTCTGTGAACGTAAATATCTATAAACATCCATCAAATATGTACCCATTATGTAGTAGTGAACCAAATCAACCTATACAATTTAGCGTTAATGATGCGCTTAGTCTTAAATGTACATCTGAAAAGGGTATTCCGCCAGTTTGCATAAGATGGATGAACACAAATTTACAACGTTATATTCAAAATCGGAATTATACAGACGGACAGTTGGTTCATTCAGAAGCGATATTACGTATCGATGAGTCTATGCATGGGACTGTCTTTAGTTGTGAAATAACAAGTGGAGGATACCCTGATTGGAAGCGAACATGTGAAATAGGTCCTGTAAGGGTACGCTCACATAATGGAGACAATTCTCATGATATCACAATAGCTAATGAAAACGGAAAACCAAGCAATAATGTTAAACAAAATCAGTTATCCAAATCTTGTGGGGCATGCTCTGCTGATGAAGAAATTCTCAAATTTTATTTAACATTGGCAACCATAGGCACGGGTCTCCTCATGCTTATTTTTCTCACATCAACAATAATACTGTGCTACAAGTATTATAATCATGACAATATATCTAACGATATCAGGGGAGAATCGCCATGCACAAGGATGCTTACATCCCAGCAGTCTATTGAACCCGTTTATGTTTCCTTACAAAGACGAAGTCTGAATGCTGATCGGGAATATATGACTCTAGAGGACCCAAATAATCCTGATAGTAAAATAATTGTTTCAAAAGAAACTTTCGACGACTATTGTAAAACCATGACTTTAAAGAGAGTTTGAGGTTGGGTTGGTTAATAATAATTAATGTATGTTAAACATGCATTTATTTTAAACGGTATTCATTATAAAGTCAGTTTCAATGTTTAGTAAAAATCAAATTATTTATGATATTATCCTTTGTAACAACAAGTAATGGTTAACATGCTTTCGGTCAGTGGCAACATTTCGCTATTATATATATAATATTTAAACTATTATGTTAATTGACCAACATATTGCTTATAAGTAATTATTTTTGTAAAGCAATACGTCCATTGTGGTACAATAATTATTTCATTTCCACATTTTCAAAATATCACTAAGCGTCGTTTTTGAAGACACGCAGTAGGACGCCATCAGTGATATACCGTCTTTAGCATTAATAAGATATGAAAATGCTACCGTTAACTATGAATATATATACATAATATTTATGCATATGGTAATTTACTCTAGGTTGATGGTTTGAGGCATGTTTTAATGCGAGCATGCGCATTAACAGTTAAAAATGCTTAATTTGTGTATGTGTTCAATTTAATCAGCACAATTCCCTGCAACGCTTAACGTCATTTTGAAATGGGTCTTATTGATGCATCATTGTGGGCGTCATACACTACCAATACAGACTTGGTAAAGGGACAGTCGCTGCTTCACAGGAATAAGCGCTGGACTAACCACCATAACAAAATGGCGTCGAGGTACAGGCTTGCTTGGTTTATTGTTATCTACACATCACTGCTCGGTGTACACGGATCAAATGTTAGAGTATCTATTTCTACACCAACTCATACAGTAACTGCCGGTGGAATTTTAGCAATACAATGTCAAGTTTGGAATATGGAACCTGATTCCGTGTTATATATTTTTCGCTCTTTAAAAACACGTACAGAACAACTTACAAATGGCGAATATATTGCGAGACCTTCAGAAATGTTAACAAACTTGTTTGTTGCCAGTCGAGCCTTTATAGATGGATCACATGTGTACTTTTTAACCATTGTGGATATCTCTGAAGATGACAAAGGAAGATATATGTGTAAAGTCCATGATAACACTAAATTCACGTACATCGCTGAGGACTCAATGCCTGTAGAAATTTATTCATATCCAGAAAGCATATATCCGCAATGTAGTTCAACACCTAATCCATCGGTTTCACTAAGTGTGCAAGATATGCTGATATTAAAGTGCACTTCTGAAAAAGCAGTACCAACAGTTGAAATAAAATGGTCAAGCAATAAACTACAACTTCGACAAAAACCTCATAATACGACGGATGGAAACTTGGTGCACTCTACGCTACGCGTTCAAATAGATGAATCAATGCATGGCTCTCTTTTTGTATGTGATATTACCAGCAGAGGATACCCTGATTGGAAACGCACGTGTACTATTGGTCCGATTGAGATGAAGTCTAGTGTAACAACAGGTAATCATGGCAATAATTTGCAAACATCTAATTTATCACCAGTTTCTGAAAATAAAGATTATGAGCAAAGTGGGAAAACACACTTAACGGAAGCATTATGTAATAAATGTTCTTCAAATAATGATATGCTAGAATTATATCTAACTGCAGGAACTATAGGAATGAGTTTCCTAGCTATTATTTTCATATTATCAACAATCGTCATGTGTTGCAAATACCATGGTATATCTCAAACTGTGACGAGAGCAGAACCTAATCGGATTCTGACACAGCAACAATCTATTGAACCCGTTTATGTTTCGTTACAAAGACGAAACCTGAATGCTGATCGGGAATATATGACTCTAGAGGATCCAAATAATCCCGAGAGTAAAATTATCGTCCCTAAGGAAACTTTCGACGACTACTGTAAAACAATGACTTTAAAACGAGTTTGAGGATAGATAATCTAATGGTTTTTATGTGTTTGAAAGGAAAATCACTATTTTAAAAAATTGTATATAGATTGATTGATTTTATCTTTTCCTATATTACATATGCACTGGTGGAAATATTTTGGCGCAGTGAGCAATTTAAATATTTTAGTATTCACACTATGATGCCCTTATGTTGTTGGTATGTGCTAAAGCAACTGTATTTCATAATATGTATACTAGCTTTGCTAATTTTGTATCTGCAAGTGGAGTGGAATGATTTTTCGTAACCATTTGCAAATCAAATACTAGTAATTCATTTATGTAGTAATATTAAGGAGAAAATGGAAGAAAGTGGCTTGTTTTCAAAGGCCATTGCGCATTTCGGGGGGGGGGGGTGTACCAAAACGTGCCGCATTTAATTTTTAATTTTGATATTTTAAGAATGATTTTTTACTGTATTAAGGTTTACTTTTTCAAAACAAAATGAAATCAAGTGCATTTAAGTGCATTGGCCTAATAACTCATATCCAATTATACCAAAACCATTCTTGTTGAACATGAAGATCTATAGTAAAACAGACAATTATTTGTGGTTTGAATTTTTTCATTTTCCGGAGAATGAAAACTTCAGTGTTTCTAGAAATAAATTACTAAATTCTTAAAAAATTTAAATTTTTTTGTTACTAACAATTGATTTCAGTGAAGAAATCATGTTTTTAGGTATATTTAACCTTTCTAGAGAACAATGTCCACTTTAAAATCAACAGGCGTACAGTTGAAATCTCGAACTTTAGGAAACTAGAAACACTGCTGATAGAACCCAAAGAAATATATTTGACTGAAAATTTTCTTTTTAGTGCAAGTGATATGATTTTGTATGTTTGTTTTGATTCTATTAAGGTCTTTCTTTGTTTCAAATAAGTTATCACAAGTTGATGATGTGTAATGCCTTTAACCATGTTCAAAGTTTCGCATTTGCAGTAAATTTGTTTTGTCAAGATTCACCACTCATTTTAGTCCCTTTTGTTGGGATATAACATGAAAACATACACCTCAGCATATAAAAAGGGGACAAAATAATATCATAAAACGCATTTTAAATAAATGTTTATAATCTGCCAAATGGAAACAAACGTAGTTCTTTTTTGCATGATATGAGGGTTTTTTCACTTTTGTATCTTTCAACATGTCCATTAAATATGTGTTTCTATCATATGTACGGATTAGTTTTTTAGATTAGAGAAGCGTTTTAAGTCGTCACTGCTATCTGGCGCCATCTGGCGGTACATTCTATGTACCATCTTTCATATGGTAATTAAGTCTAGGTTGATGGTATGGTGGGCGTTTTTAATATTAAAGTAATATTTATAATGCAAGCAGGCGCAGTAAAAATATTCTTGTTTGAATTTACATAGCTTGTATTAAGGTTGATTATCAGCATTTGCAGCACTGCCATTTTGATTTAAGATCTTATTGATGCATTAATGTATGCGTCATACACTGCCAATATAACGATATCATTTTGTAAGGGGACAATCGCCGTTTCATTGCGACCAAAGGTGTAGTCAATGCTGTACTAACTAACATAACACAATGGCGTCGATGCACAGGTTAGCTTGGTTTGCTGTCATTTTTACATCATTGTACACTGTGCAAGCATCAAACGTACGAGTATCTATTTCTACACCAACTCGTACAGTTACTTCCGGTGGAATTTTAGCAATTCAGTGTCAAGTGTGGAATATGGAACCTAATTCAGTTGTATATATATTTCGCTCTTTAAAAACACGTACAGAACAACTCACCAATGGTGAATATATTGCACGACCTTCAGAGATGTTAGTCAACTTATTTGTAGCCAGTCGGACGGTTTTGGATGGATCTCTCGTACATTTTCTTACTATTGTTGACGTATCTTACAGTGATGAAGGTGAATACATATGTAAGATTCACGACAACTCCAAGCTCACATATATCGCAGAAGATTCAACTTCTGTTGAAATATATTCTCACCCAGCCGCCAAATATCCACAATGTAGCAGTACACCAAATCTACCAGTTCTACTTAATGTTCGTGATATACTAGTACTTAAATGCACCTCTGAAAAAGGATTACCAATAGTTGAAATGAAATGGTCAAGCAATAAACTACCATTTCAACAAAAACCTCATAATACGACGGATGGGAATTTGGTGCACTCTTCGCTACGCGTTCAAATAGATGAATCAATGCATGGCTCTATTTTCCTATGTGATATTACAAGTAGAGGGTTCCCTGATTGGAAACGTACGTGTACTATTGGTCCGATTGAGTTGATGTCTAGTGTAACTGCAGATAATCATGGCAATAATTTGCAAACATCTAATTTATCACCAGTTTCTGAAAATAACGATAATGAGCAAAGTGGGAAAACACACTTAACGGAAACGTTATGTAATAAATGTTCTTCAAATAATGATATGCTAGAATTGTATCTAACTGCAGGAACTATAGGGATGAGTTTCTTAGCTATTATTTTCATATTATCAACAATCGTCATGTGTTGCAAATACCATGGTATATCTCAAACTGTGACGAGAGCAGAACCTAATCGGATTCTGACACAGCAACAATCTATTGAACCCGTTTATGTTTCGTTACAAAGACGAAACCTGAATGCTGATCGGGAATATATGACTCTAGAGGATCCAAATAATCCCGAGAGTAAAATTATTGTTCCCAAAGAAACATTTGATGACTACTGTAAAACCATGACATTAAAACGAGTGTAATGTAAAATGTATGATGTAAATTATCTACTATGGATTAAACTATTGTCAAAAAATCGGGGAAGTACATTTCATCCATATTGGCAAGAACATAAATAGGATTTTGACATAAACATAGATAAATGAACATAGAGATTGTTTGATCGAATTTCCCAGAACTAAAAATTCCCACGATTCTATAAGCTGCAAATATATGTTGTTAAATTAGTTCTAATGTATGATCTAATTAAAACTGGTGACGATGGAATATTATTATAATATTATAACATTGACCAATAAATACTTATATGAGTCATATTCGTATTAGAAAATACATTGGAATTAAGTTACAAACGGAAGTAATACATATTGCACCAAATACTTTGTAGTTGAACAAAATTGTATTTTTAACTTTGGAGCAGTTTTGAGCCAATGATAACGACGCAATAGCTGCACAAGAAATGGTTGTATGAATATATTATAAAACAATGTTTTGTATATTTTGTGTATATGACAGTTTATACTTCTTTTTAAACTACCAAATATTTGGTGCAAAATATATAAGTCAAATGTATCTTCTAATAACGGATGCTTGGTGCTGTAAACCATCAAACATTTGGCAACAAATACTCCTCAATGTGGTGAGTACACAGTATATTGATTTTTTATCACCAAGCCTTCGTTATTATTAGGAACACAGTTGAATTATATATTAGATTATAAGATAAGAAAGACTTGTTGCACAAAATATTTGGTAGTTCATAAGAATTATAATTGAGCCTTTGTCTTAATTTCTTAAACTAAAAGTACGTGTACTCAACAATGTAAACTTTGTGTATTTTGTAATCGGTGTAGTTTTTGAAATATATACATCAAACTGTACCAATGATCTATATTAGAAGAATAGCTGGGAAATTAAATTTCCAATCATATTTATTATTCATAATTGTATTATAGATATTTCAGAGTTCTAATGCTGCAATTACATTTACTTGATTGTGACCCTATTTATTTCTTCTCTTATACGCTCACCTTTTGATTGAGTTACTACCTGTGATATATTAATGTATATATTTGTCATAAAAATCTTTTTTGTCACTGACATGGTTTAATATGTAACTTGTGTAATTATTTGATTTAAAAAAATCTATTTGTGCTTTAAGTGTCTTCTTGGAGTGCAATATCAATGTGAAAAACATTAAAGAGAAATTACATCATTACAAATTGTTTGTCTGTACGGCTTTCATTCCTTCAGCTTGTCGCCACGCCAGGACATCACATCTACAATTATACTCCAACATTTATTCAAGTCGTGGACCCACAAAACGCTTCAAATTGTGTCTTGACAGTGTCTGTAAGACATAATGTGATGACTCAACCGGAAAGGGGGGACTTTGCAGATGACATCAATTTTGATTTTATCATTTCATCTTTTACAGCATTTTATAAGCATAAGCTTTAAAATGATACCTTGAAATTGATCAAGGCGATCGAATTTTACAACAAAAAATCTGCTGGAAATTCTTATTATTTTCTATATTTTTTGCTGCCTGTTCTCATCAATTTCTCGAAAAGTGTCGCAAAGTCCCCCTTTTTGGGGTGAGTCATCACATATTTGCAATAGACATGTCTCCTACAAATTAAACGAAAATGAAACCAATTAAACACATTCTATGACACCAAGACATGTCATAGAAATGGCGCTCTTGAAAAAATAAACGCCTTTCATTAAACATGACTTCTAACTTTGTGTCTTGTGGAGAAGCGTGACATGTCTTGCAAAGATACTTGTCTCGGAATTAAATAACCGCCTAAAAACAAAAAAAATATCGAAGCAATAGTAGATACATATATGCGATAAAATCAAGACTAGCGCCAGCTATCGTCATACCACTGATGATTATTGAAAATGCTAATGATGTTAAATACATTATTACCTTATACAGTATTTAGTAATTACGTTAGGTTGTAGGATTGTGGGGTAATGAATAATGAACATGGAAATATTTATGAAAATGGGCGTGGCAATCTTGGCTTGGGTTCATGCAATCAAAGTGAATCATTGCAGGCAGCGTTGATCATTCAAAGGTTGTATTGATATTTATCATAAAAGTAACATAAATGAGTGACCATTGGAATTGCAGTAAATAGAAAAATATAATTTCATCACTGCGTACTGGATATTTGTTGAATAGGTATAACCGATACAGAAGAGAAGAAGAGGTTAATGATCGGTTTTGATTGAAAAAGGATATCTTTAACATCTGCAGGGTAGTAATAAGTGGTTCATCAAAATGGCGGAAATAGCTACGTTGATGTTCTTCATGATAGGTATGATGTTTGTATTAACACTGTCGATTCATATGGCTATTGGAGTGTACTTTTCTATTACGACTCCTACAAACAATACTGTTGTTGGTGGAATTTTAGCCATTCAATGTCAGGTTTGGGATATGCAGCCAGATTTTGAGGTTAATATATTTCGAGTAACAGAGGATGCTACAAATAAAATTACTAACGGTGACGAATTACTCCGGTCATCAGAAAGGCTAAACATGTTTATTGCTAAAAGGGCAAATTCAGATTCTACAATATATTTTCTAACTGTTATTAATGTATCCGCTGATGATAAAGGTGAATATCTTTGTAAGGTTCATGATTTGTCAAAACTCATGTACAACATTGCAGAAGATTCGGTGGATGTAGGGATATATTCATATCCAGCAAATATATATCCTATGTGTAGCAGTAGTCCGGAGCAGTCATTAACATTAAGTGTGCTCGACGCGCTTGCACATCAGAGAAACCTGCTCCTATTCGTATAAAATGGATGAACAATAAACTTGCTCGCTATCTACCAGATCGTAACAGAACAGAGGGTAATTTAGTACACTCAGAAGTAGTTGTTCAAATTGATTATACTCTTCAGGGTGCTTTCTTTACTTGAGAAATTTCAAATACTATTTTTCCAGACTGGAAACGGTCATGTCAAATTGGACCGATAAAAGTACGTTTAGATGGAGGTCGCTCTGAAAATACGGATGTAGCGAATCGTGAAATTTTGAACGGAAATAACGAAAGGAATACTGAAACTGAGATAAAACAATCACAAATAATTGATCATTGTGGTATTTGTTCTTCAGATGAAAATTTACTTTTTTATTTGACTATAGCGACTGTAGGAACAGGACTATCTGCTTTAATTTTCATGACATTAACAATAATTATGTGTTATAAATATCACAGTTTTTCTGATGTAACAATGATAGATCATTCACGCGTACTTACATCAGCAGTCTATTGAACCAGTTTACGTTTCGTTACAAGGACGTAGTCTGAACGCAGAGCGGGAATATATTACTCTAGAGGATCCAAATAATCAAGAGAGTAAGATTATTGTTGCAAAGGAAACGTTCGATGATTACTGCAGAACCATGACTTTGAAAAGAGTCTGAGTCCTGAATTTTGATTTGATGTATCGGCACTTCATTGAAAATTCTTTTGGAAATAAGACACACCTTCATGTATCACAAAAACATAAATTGTAATATGACCGTCAATTGCAAAAAAAATATCTTGTTTGTAATCTATTAAAAAATACTTCGAAGGTTGTTATTCACACAAGAATATTATCATTAGGTAGGACAGCATCGTTTGATTACTACTGTACAATATCATGTATTTTGTATAACTATGTGACCGTCCATCCCAAACAAGCCATAAACGCAACCTCTTGTCATTTTCACGTTTTTAATTATTTGCAAAGACCATGCTTTAAGGATTAATATGACACTTTAATTAATTTCACACGATTTCTAGAAGTCAAGTTATGGTCCGTCAAAGGTTTTCAGGGAGTAAAACGTATATCTGAGATAAATGCGTTCAAAGATCTATATTTGCCCTATATATTCTGTTGATTGTCTTAAAAATATGCAGATAATCACATTTCCTATCATTTTCTTGAAATGAAACTTTGCTGATATTTAGTAGTAAGCACAAGGATTGTGAATCTGTCAAAACATCAATTTAGGCAAATTACGGCCTTGACTTGTATTTTCACCTGGAGAGGAAAATGAAGTTTCTGGCATTTACGGCTCATACGGGTTGGACAGCCACATAATTATTCGTATAAATTTCAGTTTCAAATAGAATTCATTATGGTATTTTACGCTCCTGACATAAATCGTAGCAGTAAAATTTAAATCTTTATATCTAAGGACAATTTGGCTAAGTAATATCATTCACTATAATACATAAGTCATTAGTAATTCCATAAAAGGTTCGTACGTTTTTGTTAGTTTTATCAAAATTTAAGTTACAATAATTCAAATTATATAAATAATTACTATATCATTATTAATAACTAAATAACATTTTGTTATTACAGGTTCGATGAATCGTCAACCGTATCGTATAGTTAAAGCATCATGTACATTTAAAAAAATAACAAAACTAAACGAACCAACGTTGTGAATATAAGTGTGTAGTGTAAATGTGTAAAAAATAAATTACGATCTTACTTAATATACATTCTATTATTGTCACTTTTAATTAGTCACAAACCAAAATGAAGCCCGTCATATGATATGCCTAGCTGCCAGTTACATACTAAGTGCAGTGGGGTGGTTACCACCAGATAATTCCCTGACGAAAAAACAACCGCAAATGAATATGGCCCAAGTAATTGTAAGTTCAGCCTTTGCGGTTATTTTAGGGGGATCGTAGGCACCACCTTCAGGGTTCAGGGGTTCCGTTCAAGTCGAAAGGTAAGGGGGTGGTTGGCACTTCCAAAAAATAAGTCGCCATTTTCAAAAATAGCTTCATGGAATGGATTTAAAACTAACACAAACATTTTTCTCCGTCATAAGCAAACAAACAGGCACAATTTCGATGTTTAAAACTTACACAGCAAAATTTTAATTTGTGTCCAAATCCAATAATTCAAGTTCATACGAGCTGGTAACCCCCCCCCCCCCCCCCCCCCCCCCCCCCTCTTATCATTGACAATAAACGCTTAAAAGACCTTGATAATGTTCTTTTATAATAGTGCTGTGTTTGTTATATGAGTTTATGAATAGTAATATGATTTTCCATGTAGTAATAGTAAGGCCACAAAATAAACTGTTTGATTACCCCTTCCAATTGCTTATAAATATACACTGAAAACATTATTTCGTCAAACGTTGTGGAAAAGTCGTCAAACAAGGGTTATAAATTAGTCATGCAAGTGAATTTCCCCTTATTCGTCGCTTGGCGATATTTGCGGGCGCATGCCAAACGAAAACAAATGCAGGACAAACTATTTTTGTAACTGTACGAATTACAAATCTGTGAAGGACGAGTTTGAACGATTGACAAATGTACTTTTCGTTAATTGACAAATGCACATTGTCATGAGCAAAGGTCAAGACAAACTAATGAAGGCATGACAAGCTATGTTGACAAACTTCTTTGAGCACGACTAACCATACCTGAGAGCTGACGAATTTGCATGACGAAGGATATCGTATATAACGGGTTTCCGTACCTTCAAGAAGTGGCGTGGCGTTTTATTCTCGAGTCGATTGCACAGGAGGATAATTAGCGACAACACCTCTTTCAATTCGAACAGAATAACTCTTTAATTCCAGGTTAGGTTTGTGCCTAGCCTATATCATCATTCCGACCAGACCGCATTGGAGTCGGAGTCGGACAGAACAACACTACTGGACTCAGAATTCCCGTACTCATGCTTAAGCTTACTCATACGAGGTTGTTATAGAAATGAAAGAGGAAACCATTCCCAATTTTGAAAAGACTCTCCGAGGTAAGATTGATGAATTAGAACTAGTGGTCCTTTTAAACGGATTAAACACTGCTCGTAAGCTGATCGTACGATTATTGTGACCATAGCTTTAATTACATGAATCGGTGCAGCAGGGCTTCGAAATCCGCGGTAACGCGGCCACGCCGTTCCCAGAAAAAAGTTCCAAGTCCCAGAAAAAAATCAGTAAAAAAAAAAATATACAAAGTCAAATAATAGTAAAAAACGTTACGAGAATTTCTGACGACAGATGATTTTTTCTGACAATATTGAATGGTGCCAACTTAAAATAAGCCACATTTTGGGGTGAATGTCAAATTACTGTCAAAAAAAAGCGAGTTTTTAGAGCGATTCGTGCATTTTTTCCTAAATCTCACAGAAAATTCTCATCAGCACAATAAAAGTTCCCAGAAAGGTTGATTTTTTTTTCTATACCCTGCGGTGCAGCTCATGGTGATCAATGTTTTATTTTTGTCCTATCTTAATGTTGTTTCTTGAATTACCTTCAATTGACCCCTCTGGAGTGCGGGTATTCATGATGTGACTGCTTCTATCTCAACTCAATGCCCCGTTTCGGTTGACTACAGGTATGTTGGGTCTATGACAATCATTTTCATCATGTTTACTCGTTACCAGTTGCTCGTTATCTATTTTTCCTTGATATATTTTCCCCCTCTTATTTACTTTAGTAATAACAATTTTGCAATCGACACAATATCCTGATATTTTACTTTTCCTCTACCTTCTTTTCCTATACTGGTGAATGATACTTTTGTTTATTACATCTTCCTTAAATTTACTTTATGTTATTTTTCTTTGATCCTTTTATTTGTTTTATCATTAGTATTTTTTCGATTTATAGATTGATTAGTTAATTGATTGGTTGATTTTTTTCCGATTGACTGATCGATCGATTGGTCGATCTATTGATCGGTCAGTCTATTGTTTTATTGGTTGATTGTCCGTTTTGACTTGATTGATTGATTGATTGATTGGTTGATCGATTGATTGATTGATTGATTGATTGATTGATTGATTGCGGTCAGTTGATTGATTTGTTGATCGGTTGATTGATTGATTTTAGTTGATTTCTTAATTGATTGATCTGTTGGTTGATCGGTTGATTTACTGGTCGATTGCTTTGTTTATTGATTTAATTTAATTGTTTAAATATAACTTAGATCCAACGGACAAGGTAACAAAACACATCAAGGATCAAACTTGATACAGAAGGTTACTTAGAGCATAATTAAATAACTAAAGAAAAA
>JXSR01S022679.1:0-14789 GCA_000969725.1 Ophiothrix spiculata
CGTTTACCAAGTTTCTTGTCAACAACTTCGCCAATCAAGTTTTTCATATACGAGGCATATCGCTTACTTTTCATCATTTGAATAACAATGTCCGGCTCTTCATCACTGTCATTCTCCTGTGAATCAAATGAGTCGTCATATTGCCCATCTTCTGATGTGATTTGATCAACTATTGCCTCCGCTGAAGCTTCATCCATGATAAATAATCCTCAGTAATAATGATAAATATGATGTCAAATTTTTGGATAATCACACGTGACTAGTTGGGCGATCCTCTGGGTTAATGTTTAAAAGGAGACACACTAAAGCTGAATTCAGATTCGACGCAAATGCAAGCCCAAACGTAAGCAGTTTTGAGCAGTTCTGATCAATTGAAGTTATTAAAGTAATGATTTCAATCACACAAGAAACAAAAAGGTATCTGCTGATCAAGCTATCAGAACTGTTGGTCCACTTCTATGGAACTCACTTGGTGAGGATTTGAAAAGTGCAAAATCAGTTAAACATTTTTGTAGACAGTTGAAATCTTTTTTAATTTCAGCGTATAATGGTAAATGATGTTAAGTCTTATCATATTTATTCCATTAATTATTGTATCGATCTTGTTGGTATCCTGAAATCCTACTCTTTGTAATTTTTTTCAAATTATTTTTTCAAAGGGAATGGCAATGTTCTGGCCTTATTGGCCTTTTAATTAACCATTTCCTCTGTAATTGTCTATCTTTATAGATGAGTTGACATAGGACATCATGCCTGGCAGTGTGCGCGGTCATATCCATTGTTCCTTGCTCGGCACTATGCGTGCGCAGAAGGTTTTATTTAGGACACGTGCTTTCAAAATTCACGCCAAATCAAGTAGGGCTATTGAAATGTGCAGCAATCATTTGTTGTCCCCTCATGCATATCTGTGGACTAGCTCCTTACCCGTGTTTTTAGACATTATAGTGTCAACTCATCTATATCATATTGTTATTTTCTTGTAATATTGTTATTGATGATTATGGAAAATAAACCTGAACCTGAACCTGATATCAAAAAGCATGCAACACCACTTGCTGTAACGCAAATCAAGTTGAGAAAAGCTGAACTTTTCATTGCCTTCTCATGTTGTAGGATGTCACAGTCTGTTTGCGTTTTGAGAGTGAATTCATTTGTGGTGCCATTTGCGGTGAAAATTATTGGAAACGCAACGCGCTGCATTGCAACGCACTGCTTTTTAAGTATGAATTCAGCTTAACCCTTTCCTGTCGTAGGGTGTCTGGGGATGCCCTAAATTACTATCAGCTCAGGCGTAGGACGTCTCCCAGATGGCAAAACTTACAATGAACTATAACTGAACTCACTGCCTCTGACCTTCAAAAGCACTATCCCAGGCAATTTGTAAAGGTCAAACAGGTGTATTATGCTGAAGTATCATTGAATTATGTAGAATATGTCTAAGGATAATTTGAATTTACTTTCAAAGTCAGTTTATAGGTAAAATGCCTTCAGCCTGGGGTGGGGAAAATGGTTTGACTGGAAAGGGTTAAAGCAGCACCTTAACTGGCAGCTGACCGCCCAAAACCATTGGTTCTGGCCAGTTGCTGTTATAATGAACAATGGCAACGGTCCAGAACAGCCGGTTCCAGGTGGTCAGCTTCGGTTTAAGTTTTGAATAATCAGTCCCTAACACTAATCTCTGGATGCTCTAATGCAAAAGAAAGAATAAAGTCCTGATATTTGATTGGTCAATTGTGGCTGTAGCTCCACGTCACTTCCTGACATGGTACATTACTCTTGGGTTGAATGGCAAAGCTTTTAAACAATTCCCAGAATGTTTGTAGTGCAACGTCATGTTTATTAAAAGTGTGGGTCAAGGTTTTGACTACCCACTTTCCCCAATCAAATTGGAGATTCTGATACCAACCACCTTTTCTTTCATTATAAACATGGTAAATTGTACAATCAAACTGTGTTTTCTTAAAGTGATATAGTCAGAACAAGAACAAGCAATACATATTGAAATTTCCTAAAAAATATAAGATCTTTCCTGTGCAAGAATGTTTTCAACAAATTTGAAATTTCATGAAAATGCCTGTACCTCTAAACATCTATATCTGTATCCGAGCAAAAACATTGAGAACTGACCTAATTTCGGATAACTGTCAAGAAATCTCACAGTAAGTTTAACCCCAGTGAATGTATCAGTATATCAAATTCAACATTTGCACTTGACAAAATAATCATATTAAGCTTACTTGGATTTTTGTAGCAGCAATAATTTCAAGTCTCCCAATTGCCCTTTGTTTCCTATCACCTCGCTGTATTCCACTCCCGCTTTTGCTGGTAACATATCGTCTCCATGCTGATTGGATAGTAACAGCTGATAGCCAAAGCGTAGTGTGCTGGGCGATATCACGGCGCAGGGAATAACCACGCCATACAGCTTGTATTCGTGCAGCTGCAAGGTTTTGTTTTTCACTGGTAAGATAATTATAAAAAACATAAATCAATATATGCATGAAATATTTGTTCTATATTTTAAGTTTTAGCGCATAACTGCAAATTAACAACTCTGCATCCAATGCAAACATGTATTTTATAACGCTCGGACCGCTAAAGCCAGCCTTGCCTATGAAAATATGAGAACATATTTATTTATCTCTTCACAGCAATACTGATGCCACTAGCTTACCATTAAAAAAACAATGCATCGTTGTTGATTTGTGATGAACAACTCTGAAGCATATTTGAATACCTAAGTACATGATAGTATATATCTACTGGCCCTCACTTGGCTGACAATGTTAGGCACAAAATATAATTTATCTCGGCATTCAATTTAATTTGATGAAGAAAAAATATGAATTCCTACAATGATTTAACTTACTGTAAACGCCAATATTTTCGCACTTTACCACTTATACAGTACCTGTCTTTTGAAAATCCATCTTTTGACCTGTCACTTTGCATATTGTTCCCTTCCCTTGAAATGCTATTTCCTTTGTCAGTGTCAGTTTTCTCCACATCTTCTTTGGTAATAACCTTTGACCTGCTAGTGACCTTTTCCTTCACTGGTTGCCTAGTAAGGATTGTTAAATCCCCATATTCATGCATATATCGATGTTCCACAGCTTGTTTGTATAGGTCCTCCATATGTTTGGATTTGAGATGAGCAAGTCTGGCAGGGTCATTGTTGGTTTCCAGTAGAGCCCTATATAAAATATTAATAATATGATATACAAATATTGACAGCACAGTGATCTCAAAACCATGATTATGATCTCAAATCTGCCGGCGAGCATTCCTTTTGGTTTCAACGTCCCACTGTTTAGAATTCTCTCCCAAATAACGGATCTTAAACTTAAATTGTATATATAATGTATTATTTTCACTTGTGTCATTGTTAACTCTGAGGATACCTTTCGCCCTAAGGGTTGGTTGCCGGTATTTTGCTTCCGGCCACTCCAAATCCTGATACCTGTTGTACTTCACCTATGTCATTGTCAACTCTTATGGTACCCTTCGCTCTAAGAGTTAGGCCGCCGGTATTTCGCCTGCGGCCGCTCCAACAAGTTATGTGCTATACCTTGTATGTGCAATTTGTACAATTTTACTCCTGTTTGTATTGAACATGTCGAAAAACCCGGTGGCTTTTCTGTTTTTAACTGTGTATTTGCATAAAATATCCTGTACATTAAATTTTATGATTATGAATTGAACTTTGCTAACTTTTATTCCTTGTATATTTTACTACTGGTCTAATTATGTTTCTGCTGTAAATCATTACTGAATTTGTATATATAGTATCTATGTGTTTTTACCGTAATTGATTTTATATATTGATGTGTATTTATCATTTCAGAGGGCCTATACATTGCAAAAATTTTGGAACATGTAATTTTAGTTATATAATAATTTAATTTAGTTTTTGTGCTTGCTTTGTAAGGCTCTTAGCGACTTTTGTTTTAAGCGCTTCATAAATGGCTATTATTATTATTATAACATTCGCAACATTTCTTTTGTCAGGCATGTGCTGATTCCTAATTTGTCTTCACTTTTGTGCTCATTCTTTGTATATTTTGTTTTCACATGCTCCTTTGGATGAGTTTTGTGCGCTTTAAGAACACTTAATTATTATTATTATTATTATTTAACTATGACATATGAATTATAAACTATGAACCATGAGTACACCCAAATCAAAGCTGACAGCATAGGTATGGTTTTGAGTTGAAGTTGGGAAAACAATTTTTCAAATACCCAGATCAAAAACTATTTTAGCACCTTAAACATTCTTGATAACTATTCATGATATCTATTTCTTATAGTTCACAATCAAATGATAAAGAATCTACTTAGATGTTATAAAAAACAATAAATATTGAATATTTGTTCAACGAAAAAAAAAATGTGGACATGGAGATTATTTGGAAAAACTGTTATGTCCCTTTCACTTACTCAATCTCTTTCTGTTGCATTGATTGTAGATCATCCTGCACTGCTATCTGAGATAGACACATGGCCTCAAATTGACTCACAGCAGCTTCCCTAACATTGGAATCACCTCCTATAGGCTCACTATCTAATACTCTAAGGTTGGGAGAAGCTGTGATAATAGCTGCCCTGTAATAGAATAGCAATTTAAATTAGCCAAAAAAAAAAAAAAAAGATTGAAACAACATAGATATTCAACAGAATAAAATCAAATTTACAACCAAATAAGTTTTGAAAGATCTGCAAAATATGTTTTGAAAGTGCTATTTCATCAGTGTTTAGCAATGGTCGCCAAATCCCATTTTGATAGCTAACTCCAGAAATTGTTGCTAAAGAGCCGAGTTTTTTCAAAACAGCAATCTATTTTCAGCTATAGATTTCACTAAGATTTAGTGAGTAATTTTACAACTGCTCAGTTTAACTTGGCAATTGTTACTAGCAGATGCTATAAAATCAATCACAAACCACAAAGTTTGTTAATCATTTTGGGTGGAAAGGGTTGTGGTGTACTTTGTCAACAAAAACACTAGAAAATCAAGCTGATACACAAAAGGCACTGGCTATTCGCATAACGGTTATGCGAACAAGGCAAAGATTCCTGGCTATTCGCATAACGGTTATGCAAACAAGGCAAAGATTCCTGGCTATTCGCATAACAGTTATGTAAACAAGGCAAAGATTCCTTGCTATTCGCATAACAGTTATGAGAACAAGGCAAAGATTCCTGGCTATTCGCGTAACGGTTATGCAAACAAGGCAAAGATTCCTGGCTATTCACATAACGGTTATGCAAACAAGGCAAAGATTCCTTGCTATTCGCATAACAGTTATGAGAACAAGGCAAAGATTCCTGGCTGTTCGCATAACAGTTATGCGAACAAGGCAAAAATTCCTGGCTATTCGCATAACGGTTATTCGAACAAGGCAAAGATTCCTGGCTATTCAAATAACAAAAATCAACGCATGCGCAGCTGAATACTCATTACTGAAGTATGATTGTGATCAGAGAGTGAATAGTCCAAGAGTTATAGGCAAGCGGTCTAAGGCGCTGGTCTAGAGTGAACAGCCCTGCAATTTTGAGGGTTCAAGCCCGGAAGCCACTATCCTTTTTCTTCAGTGTCTATTTTGATTTTAATCATAAAATAGAGATTAAAGACACTGAAATCACTTGCTTTAGAGTTGTTTTTTTCTTACATTTTTATGTAGAGCATTTAGAGTGTTTATCTTCGTTACTGCAATATTTAACGGTATAGTGGTTGGTGCTTTTTTTATGGGGGAGGGCCCCCTGAAAACATGACACAATGAGAGTCCACACACACCCATGGGTAGATTCATAGACCCTGTATCATATGTATTGTGCTTTAATTATTCTCATTTAAGTAGTCATGAAAAACATATACACAAAATCCCCGCCTAGTTTGTTGTTTAACATTATTGTGCGAATATAACCGTTATGCGAATAACAGGAATCTTTGCCTTGTCCGCATAACCGTTATGCAAATAACAGGAATCTTTGCCATGTTCACATAACCGTTATGCAAATAACAGGAACCTTTGCCATGTTCACATGCATAACCCTTATGTAAATAACAGGAATCTTTGCCTTGTTCGCATAACCGTTATGTGAATAGCTTCGGCCTACACAAGGTGACAGAAGGAATGTATTGTAAAAGCAATCCTGGAGTTTTATACTAAATTGATTGTTTACCAATTATTGAAAAACATATGTCAAGATTGATTCCCTCAAATTTTTTCCTTCATTTACTGCTTCTAACATTGTGATACATAGGTTATGTGTTGTATAATGTTTTAGGGTGAATATTGTCGAAAACCCTCTGAATAGACGATAATTTTAAATAAATGGTCTAATAGTTACAATTTACTATGGTTTTATTTCCGCGGAAGACATCAATGAATCTTTGAACTTTTGGTGATAGGCCAATTTGTTTTATTTACATGAGAGAACTGAGTAATTCCTCAGATTTTTGTGAATTGATCGCTATTTTCAAGAAATGTGGCACAGCCGATAGATTACAACGTAAATGTCAGATAAGTTGGTCAACTTAAATAATAATGCTGGTTATTAGAACAATTCCAACTATATTAAAATGAAAAAAATAAGGGACATCAAAATCAAAGTATGTTTAAAGCATGCCTGTATATAGCGATTTTAACCTTTTGGGTTGGCCCAGGTCAGCAGTACAGATACACGTAGAATGGCTAGGGTTCAAAGGGTTAATGATGCATTGATCTCTTAAAATTGTCAATGAGGCTGCTTAAGATTCTCCTATATTTCATACACTACCTGCAGTTGTGTTCTTCAGTGACAGCATTCCCAGCTACAGAAAGCTGTTCTAAATTCTGCAATATTTCCAACCCAGGAGTTATACATTCCACATCTACAAATAGAGATATGAACAAAATACTTTAATGATAAAAAAATGTTAATTTTGTGGTATTTTGTCACTTTGCATCGTCATATGTATCATCAGTTGCTCTGATTAATAAAAATCATGGGTATAGAACATGTCAAACTTCAGAGTGATATCAGATATTTCAATGAAACTGAAATTGAAAAGGACTCTCTATTATATGGTCTATTTCATATTTTGAAGCAGATTTTATCCTCGATTTAGACCAGAGCTTAACTAAAAATATCTTCCCAAATGACTTGTGTTCATGGTCTTCAGATGATCAATGTATTGTACTCACCAGATATGAAGTTATGACTGATGTCAAGAATTTTCACAAGTCTGCATCCCTTTAGAATTGGAATTTCAGGAAGACTGAAACAAATAAAAAAGTCAACACTATATTTCATCGACAAGCTTGGATGATATCCTTGGTAATACTTATTAGTTATGCTAATGACCACCCAAGTTTCTAGTCCCTTTTAACTGGGGTTAGTGTAAAGGATATGCTTCATATAAAGAGATTATTTGTAACAATAGATATTAGCAAACAAATGACCTTGAAATTTGTATGCACAGACAGTTAGGATGCAGTTAAGGTGTAGACCTGATCACTTTCAAACCCCTGCTTTCTGAAATCAAATTGGAGATTTTGATACCTAAAAAAGCTCCTATTTTTCTCCTGCAAATTGTTACATCTAAATGTTTAATTGAAGAGATATGGTCGTGTTGAATTTACCAAATTAAATATCATATACATTTCTATGAGTCACTTTCAGACATATTTTTGCCTTTCGCGTAAGTTTGGCTCAAAGGATATAAATCAAAATTTGCATTCCATATGGAAAAAGTATATGTTAAATTTGTTTCCAGATCGGAATACCTACCTTTAAGAAAGCCTTGTTAACTTATATGAAATTAAAGCATCTGTGATTGGGTTTAAGGGCTCAGTCACACGTACATCATCATATCTCAAATGTAAGAATAATATAGACTGTTTTGGTAATCGATCTATATATACACATGTCAATGACTGAAAAAGAGTATTTTTGTATACTTTGGGCTCTATACAGTGATGTGTGACTGAGCCTTGGCAAAACACAACCATAACATGCAATATCAACGATGCAATAGATTATGTATAAAGTATGTATTGACCAGACAAATTTAAATGGTTAGTAGCTATATTTTGAGCATTCAGTAATCTGACTAATAGAAAGAGTTTAAAACATTGGAAGTAGAACATATAGTTCACGCCAGCTCAGTTGGTTAGTTCTCTGACTGTTAAACATGGGTTCTTTAGATTCTATCGATCGATTCACGTTCGAGTACAGCTGGAGCTGAGTATGCGAAAACTGTGAGGGTGTGATTTGCTTATGCTAGGGTTGTGCCAATTTATGTACGCCGCAGTAAGCCCTTTGGCCCCAGGGAGTCCAAGTAGTGATTTAACACAATGATTAGAACAAATTGTCTACACTCTCTTAAGTGTGCTGCATGAGGCCATGTGTTATTACAAGTCAGGGGAGCTGGGCAGTGCACTACAAATCATTCATTTATTTATTTATATTTATTAGTCAAGGATCTGTGATAGGATCTAAGCAACAAAGACCATAATGAAACCACAACAACAAAGAATAGTTTCTACAAGAAATCGGGAATATAATGAAATCAGGCCTTACATATTTTGACTAGTTATCTAAATAGTGTTGTAAACATTAGTAATTAGGCATAATATGATGAGCAAGACCTACTACAGTGCAGTAGCTGCTACATGAAATCACTAACATGATGATATCAGTTCTTACCTATTTTGACTTATAGATAGAGTTGTAAGCATTGGTAGCCAGGCATCCATGATTGGATCTAAGCTAGACAGACTATTGTCATCTAAATAAATTTCTCGTAGAAGGACGTTATTTGTTAATTTGGGTACCTGTGGAACAGAGACAATAAGAAACACTGTGAATCAAAAAAAAAATGTGCACAGATTAACGATGTCCTTGACCTTGATAAAAAGCCCCAAATCATAAAGTTGTTATTGTTATAGTTAAGGTACTTTCAAATGCAGAAAAAATGAGAGAAATCGACTGGAAAATAAGCCAGATATGAACAATTTTATCAGTCAAAAAAACATTTTTGATTTGGTGCTTTTATCAAGGTCAAGATCATTTGTAATCCGTGCACAATTTTCTTGATTCACGTAGTATATTCGATTCAAAAGTCATCCTATCAGGCCTTGAGATTCCAAAAAGGCCTTGATTTTTGAGTTAGCTGAAAATTCTGATTTAGAATGAATTCTTAGATATCCACCTTGCAATACAAGTTAGTGTCTCCCCACTAACGTCGGGACCGTGTACAAGTGTAAACGGAACTGCCGTAAATGTTTGCAAACTGTTTCAAACGGTTAACCGTTCATGTGTTCAATCAGTTGATGTTTTAACCATCACACACTGAGTCAATGGCTGAGCAGGACTGTGTGAATTTGGCTCAGGCGGAGAATTTTGTATGATTTAACACTTTTACACATGATGAACGAATAAAATACTGTGTAAACAGTTTTGTTATTAACCGTGAGCTCCCAATGTTACTCCGCATATCGATTGTCAGAATATGCTTTTGATGCTCTAGCCAGCGATATCATCAGGACATATTCTACTTGACAAAATATTATAGCAAAGCTCTTTAAATGTAATATGAGTGTCTCTAGGGAAAGAATGAATTCAGTTTAATAAATAAATCTTAATCCTACCTCCGCCAAGCTATTGCATGATAGATTTAGTCTCCGTAGCAGACTGCATTTGTGAATACCAGACACTGACGACAGATGATTGTGTGATAAGTCTAGTCTCTGTAAACACACCAGTGCTTCTAAACCATTAGCATTGATGAGCTGGTTGTGACTTGCATAGAGATGTGTAATGGAGGATGCGAACTCAACACCACCTGATTAAATGAGAAAAGAGATCAATTGAGGGGTGCTCTGGCAAAATGAAGGAAAAGTCGCAATTTTCAAAAATGAGTTTATGACATACAGTATTTTAATTCTCTATCATCTCAGCTTTTGAATGATATATAATATGTCATACTTTCTTTCTCCAATCGTTATTCAGAGATCGAAATATAAGGCAGTCCACTCAAAAATCTGAATTTTAACAATTGTCACAAATTTATTTTAAAGTTACTGATTACTTTAGTGTAAGATAGTAAAATGTGATCAATTAACCGTGACTAATTGCACTTCCAGGCATAACTTTCGAAATCTCGAGTTATATGCCGTTTATGTCAAAAAACAAAATTTGATTTTTTTTCACCATATTTTTACTTTAGGAGCCATTAATTCAAAATCATCAATCGCGACTTTCCGCTCATTTTGCCAGAGCACCACTCAATTACTAAATTCAGTATTTGATCAAATATATATGATATTTAGTTAAGAAGTATTGACTGAAAGTCTCAGAATGTCATTTTATGTCATATAGAATAGAATTCAAACCACTAAATGGGGAAGATGAACAGCAAGTTGAAGTGGTGTATGTTGGCTCTTTATGATTTTGTTAAGGCTTGGCGTCCAAAGACATTCGCTCGCCCGAGTGACATTCGCTAACCCTAACAAGAAAACTTCGCTCCAACAGGAAGCGACATTCCCTTAACAAATTTCTCGACATTCGCTACACTTCAGATTGAATTGGAGTGAAGATCGCTCCGAATATTCTTGGGTTTGTTTATTCCATAATTATTGCACTACAAAATGTGCAAATGACATTTGCTTTCATCGTTTGAAACAATGATCGCGCACTGAGAGCAACATTCGCTCTCCGTTTTAGCGAATAAGTCAGAGCGAATGTCACTCGGTCGAGCGAATGTCTTTGGATGCCAATCCTAATTGATAAGATAATAAAGTTGCTATAAGCTTTTGTGTGTAACCAAAATAGTTTAATTTGAAAGAAAATTCTACAGATTAGAAAAGTGACTATCTATTGATTTGATGGTGGTAGGATGTATGGAGCAACACTGTACGGTGCGACCATTTCACTCGCATTTGCGAGTGTTTTTTGTCATGATGCGAACAAAACTTGAATGCTACGAGCAATTGGCGATCATTCTTTTAAGCTTACACTCGCCAGCCATTTTCAACCAAAGTGTGTGTAGAATGAAATTAACATGGAATAAACCGATTTAACGGTCACAAACTTGCAGAATTACGGAAAAATCGACCATAAAATATCATTAAATTCAAGTTTCTTGCTTATATTCTCGTGCAATCAGCTGTCGATCGCTGTTTCAAAAATGTAAATAAACCGGACTTATATACCCGACACACATGCATTGACGTGTCATGACGTCATTATTACCATGTGCTTTACACATGTACCGTACAGAAAAGATAGGCAAATTGTATGGCGGGGTATCCCACATGTTGACAGTGTATTGTGTTAAATTGCGACCTTCGTGAGCGCTGTCTTTCGTTGGTTGAAAGTTTTGATAGTTGGCTTCAAGCCTTACAATATGGCGACCAAATGGACATTCATGAACTTTTTTAAACCAAAAACCATGACAACAAGAGAGCAGTAAGAAGTTAAGGAGAAGAAAAGGGATATGAACAGATTGATGATAGTGAACTGTGACCTAGTAATACTAATAATTAATAGTTGTGATTGATTCGAAGTAAGCTTAGGAAAGTTAAATCTGAGCTCCAGTATTTATCATTAGTTAAGCAAGTTGTTCTTTATTAACGCTGCAATTGTAAAAAATAACACTTACTTTTTGGCTCCCAAATGTTTTGATCATTGGAGCCATTTTTATGGCCCCTAAAATTTTAAACTCAGGAGCCATTGGCTAGTCAATCGAAATTTTCACCGTACAGCGTTGGTATGGAGTGAAACGTATAGTGTACTGGGATGAAAAAGTCCCCTTGGTAGACCAACAAATCTGTTAATCTTTCTGCTGGCACTGAGAGTTAATTAACAATGTGACAATTTATCAAACATAGGATTTTTTTGTCAAATCAACATCTTTTTGTTTTTGCATCTTTTTGTTTTTGTTTCTGGTTGTTGTTTTTTTTTGCTTATGTAGGCTTAATACAATGACAACACCGCATCTTTACAATTTTTGACAAATATTCAACATGGGTAAAAATATACTTTAGGTCCAATCAAACACTTCACCCATCACCCGTCCTAACTCACTAACTATGACCCGACCCCAATTCACTAACCAAGCCCCGACCCTAACCCTAAACATACCCTAACCCTAACCAAAAAAATTTGGATGGGACCTAAAGTATACTTGGACAAAGCAAGCAATACATTACTGTACTCTCTCAAGCTTGTGTTGAAACCCCATGGCATTGGCAATTTATTTTGTTTCAAATAGTTTCAACCACTTTGAGCAAAACCTGTATGTAGCTCTCTTGAAAAAAAAGCTATTTACGAGTTTTGAAAAGACTATTTACAGGTTTTGAAAGACTATATGCGGGTTTCGAAAGCTATTTATAGCCACGTCATTTGTGTGAAACAACTTTCATGCATGGACTTACACACGAATCAAACTTACACACGCATAAGCTATTACACGCATTGACCTATCACTTGCATTCATGGTTAGCATTGTGTTTGTGTACATTTTTTGATTAGATTAATTACTAAATAAGGCCATTGGGCAAGAAAAATTACATTATTCTAAAATTCATTAATACAGTATTTAAAACAATATATACTGACATTTTTCAGATCTCTGGATTAAAACCATGGTCATCAGTGACTAAACTTTAGCTAATTTTAGTCACTTAAGGTCCATAGTTATAACCAGAGATCTTCAAGTCAGTATATATTTGTTTATATTATCTCATATCACTGTCCTCTGATTGGTTAAAAGTGAGGGCTTGGATTTAATTAGGCCCGGGCATAGTTTTCACTAGGCCCGCTCAGCATATTTTGCGGTGCCGGTGTAATCGTGTGCGACTTTTAACCATCGGGCGTTTTACTAGTGCTAAAATTGTTCTTTTAACCAAAACCTATATTTGGTATACTAAATTGTCTTGATTTGGAATGCATAAATTGCTGATTTGGTTAAAATTCCAAAATCTTTTGCACAGGGGAGTGTTTTTCACATGTAATAGCCAATTCAGCATACCTGTTAACATTTTCATATTCTGATGTGGGAGATTTCTGTAATCACTTAAATTTATGAGTAACGTTTATGGGCAACTAGCTTTTGAAAACTGAAAAGGTACAAAAAGGGTCTCCAAAGCGCACATACGACTCACAAAACAATCTCATTTTCAATCTCTTAACAAAATGTACCGTGTACGCGGTCTGTAGTACATGCTAGGGGAACATCGCAGTAGAATTTGTTTTCAATGCGGGAGTTATCGGAAGATTTTTTTAAAAAGCAGGAGATATGGAGCTATATGGCTACCCGATCGGGAGATCAGGAGGGCTGCCTAAAACGGGAGACTCCCGCCTAAATCGGGAGGTTTGACAGGTATGCAATGCAGTTCAATCTTTGTTGATACTTACTTATCCTGGTGAGCTTATTGTGCTGCACCTCCATCCATCTCAAGCGAGGGCAGCCTTCAAGCCCTTGTAAGTTACCAAGGTGATTATGAGCTAAAAGAAGCAAGGACAGCTGGCTCCTATCGCGGCAGTTTACACTCTCAACTGCATTGTCCTGTGAGTATAAATGTGGATACATGTAAGATTAAGGTACAAGAAATGAAATGCATGCAATTCATACACTCCACTTGTAACCTAGCAAAACAAATATGCAAAGAACGCAGAGTGGATTAAAAATTCACAGTGCACTCTGCGTGTTATTTTTTGGTTTGCGAAAAGGGCAGCAGCGCATATGGTTGGTTTTGACTTTTGATGGTCATGTAAATGCTTGATTTCTTTCCACAAAATATGAAATAATATTTTCTGTCATGTATGAATTAGGTTAATAATAAATTTGTATTCCATTTTGCTTGGGAAATGTTAAATTTTGATTGCTGTCCAATTCACAAAAAAGTCATGTATGTTGGAATATTTATATAAGGTCGTCAGCATGTTGCGTTCCATTTCAAATTGTTTTGGTGACATCAACAAAAAATCTTCTTTTCATACAAAAAAAATATGTAACGTTCTACAATTTGACGATTTGAAAAGCAGCTTCAGTAGTATTCATGTATGCGTGACTTGTTCTAGGTCGAAGTTATTATTGCCAGAAATTTTGAGGTTGTCCATCACACAATTTGAACAATCATTAGGGTTGTCCAGGACGTTTTTATGTTGTCTCAGACAACAGACAAGCCTTTATGTCGAACACTGTTAATAATTAACCCTTGGTTTTATCTAAATGCAATTATTTTTCAATCACAATTCAGTTGCTTCCAGCACAAGATATATACAACTACAGCCTTTTAAACACCTATGAATGTTGTGTCAATCATTTTAAGCCCTTACAGTACTAGTTAAGTAGTCAAGTTAACACTTGTGAAAAATTCTATTACATGCATACCTGGACATTAACTGATATGACATCTGGTGAGTTTTCCAGTCCTTCTACAGCAGTCAGCTTACACTTATGGATGTTTACACATTCTAGTTTTGGACATTTCCTTAATGTTGAGAGGTTGAAACCTGGAAGATCTTCTAGGATGACTGTGGTTACCTATATGAAATAATAATTAAATATATAGTTCTAAAATCATATACATATACATATACATATATTACACAAAGCAGTTTACAGTAACGTTTATGGGCAACTAGCTTTTGAAAACTGAAAAGGTACAAAAAGGGTCTCCAAAGCGCACATACGACTCACAAAACGATCTCATTTTCTAACTCTTAACAAAATGTACCATGTACACGGTCTGAAGTACATGCTAGGGGAACATCGCAGTAGAATTTTTTTCAATGC
>JXSR01S022679.1:14839-24852 GCA_000969725.1 Ophiothrix spiculata
TCAAATTGTGACCTGCAGGTCAAATTGTTAGAATGTTTACATTATCAAACACACCTTAACAAACACAAAGCAATTTGTAAGTTGCAGCTTATTCAACGCCAATATTGTAATATTGAAATAATAGTACAAATGCACAACAAACATCCCCATGGATAAATGAGGATAAGGTGCTTTGCCAAAGGACACAACACATTGGCATTGAACTCACAACCTATGAATAACGAGACAAGCGCCTAATTCACTCAGTCACATGCGATCTTCAAAGCCAGTGACTAAAACTACTTGGGATCTACAAAACCTACAAGAAAGAAAGATTTCTTCAAGCTGATAGCCAAGGGTACCCAGGAAAGCCTCAAATGAACTGATTTCCATTTCCAACATCTTTCTTTATGTTTCTATATCTTTATTTATGACTGGAGTGCTATTATAGTGCCTACCCAGTGCCATATTCATTAAGTTAAGGTTAGCACTGTCAAGATCTCGCAATCCTCAAACATTGAGCCTTGGTGTTGTTTTTTCTTTGGACTCTGGACAGGATCCGCCGTTTCATTGATCAAGATACTGCTGCTAATGCTATGAGGGCTCTTGTGTTATCTAATCTTGATTACGCTAATGCCTTGCTATCTGTATGTAAAAACATAGACATAAAACGTCTCCAATGTCTTCAAAACCCAAGCTGCCCGCATTGTATTTCAGCTTCCTCGCTCCCAGCCTGCTTTCCCGTTATTGAATTCCCTCCATTGGTTACCCATTAACAAGAGGATCCATTTCAAAATTCTTCTTTACATCTACAAGACTTTAATGATCTGTCACAAGTAGGCCTGGGAGTTTCGGGAATTATTGCTCCCGAGACTCGAGTTGGTTTTTCGGGCGGGACTCGGGATTCCCGAAAATAATCCCGAAATATGTACGCAAAATTGTGTTTCATTGCATGTACTATGCTATGACATGTGTGTCAGACTGCCGAATATGGCAACTTGTAATGCTGTCATTTTTTGACAATTTGATACAGATTTTCAGACTTACCAAACCACTAGTCCGTAAGAAATGTTTTTAAAATAATGACGATGTCCTTTAATTTTATTATTTTCAATGTGAAATTTGTGGTCGAACTCGGGTTGCGCTGTGTTCTTTTTGTCCACTAGCTAAGCTTGTTGGTCGTGTTTCGTGTACACCATGTGGTACACGGTTCAATTTTTAGATGATGGAGAATTTGTTACTGCATTACTATAATTCGAACTGTTATAGACCAAAATTTTTACTAATACATTGTTGCAACCAAAAATATTATAAAATGAAGGAAAAGTAAAGATTATTGCGATAAAATCAAGATCAAAATGTTGCTTTTTTCATGTTATTTACGCAAATAAAACCCGGAAGTAAACGGCGCTATTTCAGCGGTACCCAGTTTTACGTTGCTCCAATGCAATGCTACTAGTACCGGTGGGAAAAGATCGTGTGACTCGGTGATTCGAACTTGTTATGAACTGCGCATGTGTAAGTGTGATAGTTAGTAGTTTATGAAAATAAGAACATCGCCATCTAGTGACATTAATAATAAAATATACAAAACAAGTTCATTTTTCGCGATCGAAGCGTAATTTTTTTGTTGATAAAATGACATTTTATCGGACAGCTTTGGTTTGTTTTGTGTTTTCGTCTATCGCATATTTCTTACGGAACACGAATCTTGCGTTCGTGTACCGGTACAACACTACTTTCGGATCATTGGAAATACATTAAAATGGATTACTACAGCTTGCATACGTAAATTGTCAAAGTTCAATTACACCTACTACGAAAATGAAAGTTGGTACTTTTAAATTGGTACCACTTTCTGGAATCGGGAACATTTTTTTGTTCCCGAGTCCCGACTTTCACGGGCGGGACTCGAATTCCTGGGTCCCGATCCCAAATTTAGTCACAAGTACACCTATCAGATAACATCCATCTCGTCTATGTTCCTCCGCAGGAAGGGTTTACGTTCCAACAGCGATGTCAATCATCTTGCTATTCCTCAGAGTAGAAAGTTGATTGGTGACAGATCATTTAAAGTCTTTGGTCCTCATCTTTGGAATAAATTTCTGCGCTCGATTAGATCTTCCCAGACAGTGGCAACCTTTAAAGTAAACTTAAAAACTCATTTGTTCCCAAGATGTGACTGTTGATATTTTCTTGTGTGTTATTTTTGTTTATTTATTGCAAAGCACAACGATCATTTTTGGAATTGCGCTGTGTATAGCACCGTAATTATTATTATTATATTAACAAGGAATAAACAAGCGGTCCACTAATACTAGTAACTCAATGTTGATTTTTGGAACCTTTCAATGTAGCACGTCACATATGTCAGTAACTCGTGCCTTTTGGTTAGGTCCTACTATTTGACCCATAATGTGCGCAGCATGCATGGTGTGGCATGTATTTATAGATACAATGCCATGGTATTGTAGATTGGAAACTAGCGACAAATTAAGGCTGGGGTAGACCTTTTTGTACTCTAAACCATTTTTGTACTCTTATGCTGCTTTCATACTCGTGTAGTTTTGCAGCTTTAATTGTCACTGCATGACGTATATTTTTTGCAAAAACTTGCCGCTTCCGGTTGTCGTAGCGGCAAAGCTACATGTCGCTGAGATAATTGATATCGGCAAAATTTTGTCGCACAACAAGAATTTTTGAGTTGAAATGAATTCAACTTTCAGAGCAACATGAAGCGGCCAAACTGCAAAGCTACAAAAGTGAGAAAGGAAGCAAGCAACAAAGCTACAAAGCGACAATAAGTATGAAAGCAGCATAACTCTCAGACTAATTGTATAAACTACATGTATATAAAAGTATACATTTTAAGAAGAGGATTTTCACCCTATTTCTAGCTTTTTTTCAAAAAATAAGATACAAATATAACATTTGAGAAAATCCTTTCTAGACATTTGTTTCTAGATTCCAACTAGCAAAAACAGTTCAAAATTTCACAAATGCAAATTTTAGTTTTAGGCTTTCCCGAAATGTTGTGGGCAAAATAATGGTTTTTGGTATTTTTGGCCAAAATTGACATGATTGGTAAAAAAAAACAATATCACCATCATGTTCAGGGTAAATATCCGCTTTTAAAAATGTATATGTATAGGGTTTATGCAATTAGTTTCAGAAATATAGAGTACAAAAAACGTTCATGCTAGTTGAAGGTCTACACCAGCCTTAACGTCTGGTAGGGAAGTCTATAAACTCTGTGTACATCCCAACTGACCTCTTCCAGACTATTCTTTCCCATGGATCCAGCTAAGATCTGCTGTTCAGTGATATCTGGTAATTTCTTGGCTGATCTTGGCCTGCGTAGCTGACGTCTCTGTTTTGTTGATCCTGATCTTTCTTTTGAATCACTCAACAATTTTCTGAAAAAAACCATTAAAAGTTAAAGCATTTAAGTTATTTTATGTTGTAATTTGAAGAAAGAAAAGAAATGGCTGATTTTACATGATTTTGATTTGTTTTCTTTAAGATGAATGTAGATCCTATAATTCATAGTTCCTATAATTCATATTTCATATGAATTACACATTACTGACTTTTCAGGGGAAATAGGAAAAAATACTCATGCACAATGGAAGATGCACCAAGTGCTGCCAAATTACTTTTGGCAATGGGCACAGAAAATTCACAATATCCATTTCAAATCGGATATAAGCTTAATACTGAAGCAATCTGGTGACCAGCAATCTCAGGTGCCTTTCACTAAAACCTTTTACTGAATAGAACATGTATGGCTCCTGGTCTTGTGCTTGAATTTGTATGCAATTATAAAGGTGTATGTTTCTATTTTAACATGTGTATAATCTACTTGTAACTAATTGACCTTGACCTCTTGAAATGCATTTTGCGAGATTTCACCCTCAGTTTGCTTAAAAGTTGTTTACTCTTTAGAGGCAAAATAAAGTATGCAACCCTGGGGATCGATGAGGCTGTTATGTAAATACATAAGAAATTGAAAATATCTTTACCAATTTTACTTCACACTTTTTGCTTTATCTCAAAAACTATTTGGAATTTGGAGGTGAAAATTTAGATTTACAATCAGAAAAATATGAGCTTTCATTTTTCAAATATGCAATACTACCTGTTAAGCCCTGGGGATGAGAAAGTGATCGGAACCTACACCTGTAAGTTGAATAGAACTTTACTCTCTCATTATTGTGTTATTTAATTATTTTTTGCTACACAGGACCTTTGAGAAAATAAAAAAATCCTTTTGATTTTCCAGAAAGTCATGCTTTACAATGGGAATGGTGTAATGTCTCAACTTACCCAAGAGAGGTACATTTCTCCATCCAATTCAACCTCATCTTTTCTATCTCTTCTGGCAAAGAATGCAACAGTTTACCAGCAGAAAATGGAAGGTCACCACCCAGGCTGGGTTCATTATCAAAAGCTGGCACCATAAGCTTTCCACTAGAGGGAGCAATTGGTTCATTTGAAGATTTTGCAGATATTAAGTCATTTGACTTTGAAAGATTAAATGTATTTGTATCAGTTCTGACTGCAGTATTCTGTGTTGAAGCATGGTTGTTTGAATTTCTGGAATGGGTCCCCGGTGTTGCCAAATTTTCAGCAGTTTGTCCCAAAATGGATTGCACATTTGACGTTACCCCTGATGAATCTTTTTGAATCTTTTCAGATATGTTTGGAGTCCTGCTTTGCACATTGTCATTTTTATCAAGTTCTGATTTTCCTACAAACTGACTTTTATCAGACTTATGGATTTCACTAGAATTGGAATTCAAACTTCCAACAGATTTACTCTCATTATTAACATGAATTCTCTGTAATTCATCTCTATGCTGACTTGATTCTAACCGCTGTTGCATATTCATAACTTGTCCAACCTCTTTAACAGTTGCAACACCTACACTTATTGATTCAGTCTCTTCCACAACCTGTAATGCCTCACTTCTCAGTGTACTGTTAGCAGTACTGATATTTTCATGGTCTGTTGTAGTATTTTGAATTGCAATGAATTCAGATTTAACTAATTTGTCAGATTTGCTACAATCAGTATCTGTAGTCTTCTCTGATTTAGGTCCTGCTTTCTCGGCAGCAATCTTAGCCAAAATGTCTTGTGTCTTTTGCTCCATTTCCAATTTCTCTTTCTCCTGTCTTTCTTTCTCCTTTTGTAATCGTTCTTTTTCCAATCGTTCTGCTTCTAATCGTTCAGCTTCCTGTCTTTCCTTTTCCTTTCGTTCCATTTCTTGTCGTTCTTTCTCCTTCCTTTCCTGTTCTTTTCTTTCTTCTTCAAGTTTTCTTTGAAGCTCTTCCTGCTTTTTTCTACAGATGAAAAAAACACATACATATTGCAAAATAACTTAACAATCAAAATCCCAGCATTTTTACTGGTAAGCATGAAACCCCAAAATAGTACTCCACGCTCGGCTGATCTTTGGAATGAGTACTTAAATATCATGAGTGTTATTTGTATATAAACACACTTACAAACAACTATGAATGCCATAAAACATTTTTTACAATTTCATTTAAATCTCTTACAGCAATCCTGTTGAAAATGCATTCATGAACAGTTCTCCAGTCATGTGGAAACATAGTTGTAAGTATCTAAGAAAGTATGTTATTGTTATAAACAGCCTATGAACACTTAGAGATATGTACAAATCCATCGTCCTATAAAGTTATAATTTGTGACAGTAGCATTTGCTTTTTTGACAGCAAAACTGTGCTGCAACAGTGATTTGCTAGGATTGTTAATAATTCACCTGTATTTGAACACATGAGTCGAGACCACTACATGTAGTGCATAATTCAAAAATAAGCGTGGTAAGCTTTAGACGAGATACTAGACTTTAATGGATCTGTAACAGGGACTGATCTGTTTGATCTTTTAAAATGCATTGAAATGTTAGGCAAAACCATTTTGATACATGAATGACATACTTTTAACCACACTATGCAACAGATCGAGTTTCCTACAGCCTTGTCAAAGGCAAATGCACTAAAGCAGATTTTGCTTTCTATTTTTATGTCAGATTCTTATATCTACTTTAATGTTGTCTTATATGTGCCACATGTTTCCCTCTTTTAGGGATTATGTACACCCAAGAAATTGGAAAGTTTAAATTTCTATTAATGGTGCCCGGCGCTTATCATAAATGATCAATATAAGGTAGCATGAAGCCACTTTCTTCGCTTGTGACACCCCAGTTTGCAACTTCATGCCATGGGCCTGGCAGCCACACACATATTTTTCTTTCTCCTCTACCATATGAGGTGCTGGTACTTTTTTTGTTTATATTTCTCATCCTCATGAAAATGCTAAAAATGGTGGGAACTGTCAGTAAAGCTTGCATGTTGCTCTGCCATTTTCCTCTGTTTAATAATTTTGATTTGTTTCAGTTGAGTCTTAAGCTCCCATTTTGTGACTTAACAAATGAAACTCACCTGTCAGCTCCTCTCTTTTCTTTTTCTCAGCTTTTTCTTAACTTTTCTTGAGCTCTGCCAGTTTTCTCTGCTCAGCAATTTCCATTTGTTGCAGTTTGATCTTATAATCCCCTCCTATCCCCTGATCTTGCTTTACAAAAAAACCTACCTCTCAGCCTCTTCACGTTTCTTTTTCTCTGCCTTTTCTTTCCTTTTCTTAAGCTCTGCCTGTTTTCTCTGCTCAGCAATTTCCATCTGGCGCAGTTGAACCTTATGCTCCTCCCTCTCTACCTGAAGTTGATGCAACTTCTTTAAATATGGCTTACGGGCTCTACACAAATAAATAGAGATACAAGGGCATGGATCAAAAAGAGAATTGCTACATAAAGTTAATCACAAAGTTGTGACTTTAAATCTGGAATTAATGATTCTCTCGACCAAGGTGTCAAATGGAATTAACTCTTAGAGCGCCGATGGCAAAAATTTGGTGTTTTCATTGATAGCTGCTTTTTGCTAAATTTGATTGTTTCCCTGAATGACACATTTTTCTGAAGATTTTAATTTGTGTACATGATCTACTTGCAGAATTGATAAGTTTATTTGTGAGAAGCAATAAAAGTTTTGAAAATATGGATGTTTTTGTGATTGGTTGTGCATTTAAACTTGACATTTCAAAAATGTTGCAATAAGGCAGCTATTAATGATATCATACGATTGGTGCAATTTGCACCATTTGGCGCTTAAAGGGTTAACATTCTTCAACGAGGTGTGTAGATCCAGTCAAGGTAATATATTTGAGTATCTTACAATCACTTTGAAATAGAGATGACCATCCTGATCTGTGTACATAGATCATCTTGTTTACTTTTATTCTTAGTCATTGAGTGTGATTTTCTTCCTTTTGGCTATCCATTATGAGACAATATATGTCAGCGCCTTTAATGTTAAACGAAGTGGAACAGTGTGTTGGAAATCACGGCGGGATATAACAATTAGGTTTCTGTCAAGACTGTTTTTTCATGTCGACATGTCGCAATAATTTGTTGTCGACACCGACATATGTGTCGACATAAAGTTGATATCAAAGAGTTGTTTTTTGCGGGAAAAACAAATTTGTTTGGATAAGCTTATTCAATTGACCCGTTTTAGACGTAGACTTATCTATATATAGTAATGTGGTAGTTCTTTCTGCGTATGACAATATGAATGATATAAAATTGATATTTTGTATCTTTTTTGTTATGAACCAACTTTAGAAAGAGTAGTAAATGACGAACAACTAATAAGTATTACATTATTTATGCAACACTTTGTAGTTCTTTCTGCGTATGACAATATGAATGATATAAAATTGATATTTTGTATCTTTTTTGTTATGAACCATCGTTATAACTTTAGAAACAGTTGTAAATGACGAACAACTAATAAGTATTAAATTATTTATGCAACACTTTAAACACTTGATAAAGCTAAAGTTTTTATGAAATTTTACTTGCCCAGTTTTGACATGTCGAGATATGCTTTATGTCGACATAAGGCCTGTCGACAGAAACCTTAGTAAAAATACCCAACAGACTTTCCAAACATATTTTATGTTTGGATAGGGGTGTTTGTTTTGCAATAATTATATCTATTGCTTTTTGATAAATAATTGACATTGTTCTTGATTAAAAAATTACTTAAATTTGTGACTAAGAAAATACATCAGCTTTTGTAATGGACACACCTGTACATTACTCAAAATAATGTACGCCCATCCATTATTGAGATGATAGATGACAGGCAAAACAATAAATCTTATCATTTATTCTGTAAATTCTGAACCAGTCACCTAGATACATCACTCACCGGTATGACCTATATGTAGCTTGTATTGTTACAGCTGCATTGTACACTTGGGTTTCCTTCTTCTCTCTTTCTTCCTTCAGTTGTTTCTCTAATTCTTCCTTTTCTTCTTGCATTCTCTTTGCAAATTCTTCTATTTCAGCCTGAAAGTGTCACAGATTACGAAAAAGAGAGTATTAATTGATAATAAAATAAATTTGAAATTCACAATGCATTCCACGTGTTGTGTTCCAGTTTGTGTGACGAGCATTTAAAGCATTTAAAGCATATGAATGTTAAATTGTTTTTGTCGGGTGATAATTCATTTAGTTAAGCTTAGTTTTGAATTTTGATGGCCATATAACTGTGACAGCCTTAACTCTTTTTACAAAAGATGTGATATTTATTATTTTCTTTTATGTATAACACGGCTTTAACTGACCTCTTACAAAAATATAGGGCTAAATATAGGGCAATTTTTTCAATATAGGGCTAATATAGGGCTTCGACTGTAAAAATAGGGAAAATATAGGCTTTTTTAATCAAATAAACGAACTTAAAACAATATTTTTTGTCATCATTTGGTATACAAAGAATCTTAACTACAGGGATGCCAGTGGTAAGCAACAGTTTGGCAGGAAAGTGAATAAAAACTGACTCTCGCATAATAAATCCTGTTGAGGTAAATTGCAGGAAATGACTTGAAAATCATTCAAAAAGCAGGAATTCCTGCAATTGCAGGAAAACTGGCATCCCTGTAACTATTTCAACAAAGGTTAATGGCCACCTCCATTCCCCTCACAGCCATTCCTCTGCTTTATTTTCTTCTTTTCAACACATAGAAAAAATAGGGACTTAGGTCCCAAATAGGTTGTCCAATAATAAAAGTTATATTGAAAATGGGTCAAGCCCAGTCAGCAAAAATATGGTGGTTTTTGCTCAGTAATTCATGTACTACATGTACAGGATTTTGACAATGATTTTTCATCTGGAAAAAAGTTTTATTTTTTTTAGCCTGTTTTTGATGGTTTTGAAAATGCTATAAAAAAAGAGGACAATTCGACATTTTTGAAGGTTTGAATCATCATCATCATCGGTCGTCCGTGGACGGAATGGAAGAAGCACTTGCTACATGTTCGAACCAGATTTCCCTGTCATGCATGATATACTGGATCTCTTGTAGATCTAGATTGAGATCGTTCTTGATGGTGTCAGTGCATTGAAGGGGACTTCTGCCTCTGCTTGATTTCCCACCCGGAGGAGTCCAGATTATCAAATGTTAGATGGGTTGGTCGGTGGTGCGGATGCAGTGTCCAGCAAAACATAAACGGCGTTACCTGATTGTTGAAGATATTGAAGGGATATCACTGTATACTGTGGTGTTTGGAATATGATCCTTTCCTTCCAACTGATGTTAAGCACTCTTTGTAAAAGTTGAGTGTAGCACCCGTTTATACGACCTTCCATTTTCTTGCTGATTGTCCAAGTTTCTGAGCCATACAAGAGAATGCTTTCCACACAGGCTTTGAAGAATCTGATTTTAGTCCTTCGATCTAGTGAGGATTTCCAGATCTTGTGGAGTTTATTGCAGGTTTGTATAGCATTAATTAATGCAACTAAAGTACTTAATTACCATATTTTTTGGGCAAAACTTTTCTCAGATCTCAAGAACATTCACCTTTTCCCTGACCAGGTTTCATTAAAAATACATTTTCTGATCTTTGAATTAGAGTAGATTGAAAAGTGTCAACCCCCACATCTCC
>JXSR01S022681.1:72220-90796 GCA_000969725.1 Ophiothrix spiculata
AAAATAGGATGTAGTGTCAAAATAAACATTGCTTTGGGCATAGGGAGTTTTATATAATTGCTATGGAATATTCCCTGGAAAAATCATTGGCATTTTAATTATAGATTGCTTATTTTTATCGTCAAAGGCTATATTTTCTCAAAGAAAACATGTCAAGGTGTGCACATTTTTATTTTTGTAATAATTTTACAATAAGTTGCAAATCACAGATCTTTTTTTATAAAGCCATCTTCTACCCATCCAAATATTTGCCACTTGAATTAGTTTTATTAAGTGTCTCCCAAACCATCTTAAAATGCTAACATTAAAGATCTTCCTAATTGAAAATTTCTGCTTCAGAAATGTATTTCCTTTAAATTTCATTACAAATTAACAAGTCATTTCAGTCAATGGATACTTTGATATTAACAAGGTTAGATTGACCTGATATAAACAAACAAAAAGGGGAAGCTTGAACGTATTCAAGAAAAGTATGTGCTACAAAGAATAATGTTAGTTAAAGGAGAATTAGTCAAGGCATTTATTAGGTATTTTCATAAGTGAGCAAGAATAACTGATTTTTTATCAGAATCTGATTCTCAGTTTTAATTAGAAGTGATTATTATGTATTTCTGTTAAGTTATCTATATAGTTATGTTTGTGAGTTAAATGATAAATTTAAGTCTTTGGTTGATCTTAATAGTTATGTTTAGGAAGTAAAGCAATTTCTGTGAAGTGTGTGTGACTTAAGTAAGTACCGTTTGATAAATTAAGAGTACAAAATGTTAGAATTAAAGTAGTGCATAAATAATCAACCACTTTTGATTTGTATACAATAAAACTTTTCCATGTCAATTTTTACGAATTGTCAGCATGGTATGAATTCTGAAAAATTTATTGTTAACACCCATTGGCAGAATTACCTTGATATTCTGGAAAGGTGGCAACAGTTAAAGTTGAAAAATAACAAATAGCTAGCCTTTCCTTGTCAACAAACACTTAGGCCCATATTCCAGAAAGGAGTTTAGCTAAACCACGGTTTTAATTCTCCTTAACAGCATGGCTCATTGAACTGTTCCACTTGAAACCTGCAATGGTGCGCATCATTCTTGGACAGTTGAAGTTCAGTTAAACCGTGGTTTAGCTAGACATTTTTCTGGAGTATGGGCAAAATTATCTTAATATTCAAGGTGATGTGTTTTAGTGACTCTAAATTGACCATGCGTAAAACCATTAAAGAATTAATGTCACTTACTCTGATCATGGGACATTTTACTTCGGCAGAGTGTTTTTAATTGTTTTACAGCTATATATATCGTTTAATTAAGTCCTCTGTCCCTGCGTCCACCTTGAACTTAATTTCTCTACCACCTGGATGAATTCTAATAGTTTATGCTTATATGTTTTATTCAAATCCTGCTATTAAATAGCATTTTTACAAATAGCAACATTAGCCTGCTCATAGAAATAAGGATTCGGTATAGTTATAAAAATGTAGCATGTTAGGAAAAATGTACAAAAGGATACGATTTCCCCTATTTTTATAGAATAATAGTTTATAATGAGCGTTCTTCCTTTTACCATTCAACTTAATGATATGCACACATTATTTTGTGTTTACCAAGTTGGTGAGAGATGTATAGTGAAGGTTATTTGTAAGTGTAGTCTTTCCTTTGTATTTAAGTCTGAAATAATGCCAATAGATAAATTGTTTATTGGTACCATCTATTGTGGTCTTTGAGTTGAGTATGGTATATCTGTATCTATTATTGTTATGAAATGTGATAGCATATGGATATTAAATTAAAAACATTTCAGCAAAATTCTGAATTCCATACATTTTATTTTGTCATTTTGTGTTTATCTTTGTCGTTAATTTGGTTTTTATTTTAATGTGTTTATTTAACTTTGGTTTATTTATCATAATTTGTCTTTGAAATAAAGCATTATGTCAGCTATTTTCTTCTAATCTTTCTTGAATAGGGTGAGATTTAACAAAAAGTAGTGAAGGGAGCCTGTACTTACGTTATATTTGGTTGTGGTCATTTTGGTTGGATAAAGTTACATGAAATAAAAGTGTCATTTTCTCCTCTGATTAATATTATTTAGCAACTTGGTTGCGCTTTTGCCTAAAATAGTAATCAAATAACTTTTCCAAATATTTCACAAATGTGATTTAATTGATTTTTTATAGAAAATCTTTTGGTTAAGCAATAAATTATAGGACACAAAATGAAGTTTTGGGGAGTTTATTTTTGATTGCCATTTAAAATGTTAAGAACAATTTTACAATTTCTGACTTAATTAAATCTTTTGAACCAATTAATCAGTGACCATGATAGTTTTAAAATTGGGTCAAAGGAGTACTTCTTTGACTTGGGTCCATAGCCTCTCCCTTCAACTATAAGAGCACTTCAATTTTAATTTCCAAGATTCTCAGACCAAGTCCAGGACACATATATAGGAAAGCATTTGTGAAACCAGGTAAGTATTCACTCATTGTCATTAATCAATGTAATTAGCTTAGTTTAGTTTAGTTTGTTCATATTTATTTAGTTAAGTTAACTTAATGATTGGGTTATACCGTAATCTGCAAAGTAGTACACAGTGACTATAGTTTTTAATTTTTCAAAATTAATATGAGTGGTGCTCTGGCAAATGAGTGGAAAGTCACGATTGAAGATTTTGAATAAATGGCTGTTAAAGTAAAAATATGGTGAAAATCAAATTTCGGGGTGGTTTTTTTTGACATAAAACGCATTAATGCATAAGTGTCAAACTATGCCTCACGTTTTGAAGGTAAATTATACCGAGAAGTTCAATTATTCATGGGTGATTGATCATGTTGTGCCAGCATACACTAATCAGTAACTTTAAAATCAATTTGCAACATTTTATTACTGCCAGATTTTGACTGCCTTGTATTTCGATCTCTAAATGAAGATTGTAGAAAGAAAGTATGGCATATTATATATCATTCAAAAGCTGAGATTATAGAGAATAAAAATATGTCTTCAACTCAATTTTGAAAATCGCGACTTTCCGATCATTTTGCCAGAGCACCACTCATATTCTCTGATGTGTGCATATTTGTAGAGATTTTATCACCACCTTTAATATACACACCACATAGGAATAAAATCACTCACAAACATCCATCATATCATCATATACACCAAAGTAGATATAAAAATCTGTGAAGTGTTACCAAGTTGAAATGCACAAAATATATACACCACAGGTTTTAATATGCTGAGTTGAAAACAAGCGTGTCACACAACCATTTACACCAGTGAATTGTAATCTCCCAGGGATCAGGCCTGGGAGTGTTATTACATAATATATATGTTTAATAGTGTTATAACTGAAAGAGCCCCCTCATTTGACAGGACAGATGAGCACACCCCCATACTATATCAAAGATATTGATCTTTGAAACATTGCTTATGCTTTTGAAATATATTTTACTTACTCTCTCACAGAAAGATGTGAGCAGCCCAGTGATTAAGCTCTACCTTATATTCACTTCGTAGATATTTAAGTCTTACGGCTTATGTTCAGCAGCGTGCTTCTCTTAACTTCTTTCAGATAGCAATAGTAGCTTTTCTCAGTGGTGAGAAGTCTTGCTAAGAAAAAGATGTACCAATCAGGTCCTGTTCTTTTACCTATACCCATTCCCACAGTGAATATTTTGAATGAGGTTTATTTAAACCCAAGAAAGGCAGAAATACCAAAATATTATTTCATTACTTGTGAGAAAATATCATCCCTGGTACATTTTGTACTTTTTGACTCTTCAATTAACTTTATTGTACAGTTAGCTTTTACATACTAAGTTCGAAAAAATCTCGACCCTTAAATTTGGTAAAATACTTCATTCAATCAGGATATTTTGTTGCAATTTTATTTTGGAAACTGATTATTACTTAAAGTAAAGTTATTATTTAAATTCAGCCTTCAAAACATATGTAAGCTAATACCATTTTTTATCAAATATGTATCACATCGTTGGAAGAAATATGTCAAAAAATTTAATTTAAAATAAATAGTGGCTTGTGAAATAAATTATGTATCTCAGTCTTTGGAAGGAACCATGTGGAAAATTTCAAATTTCTTATGCCCTCTATATTGTATGATAGTGGTGTGTAGCTATCAACTCTCCAATTTTATCATGTCATCTCAATTAATATCATTGCGTGCGAAGAGCTTCAGAGTTGATTTCAAAGCTATTATTATGTTCTATAGGACGAGAGATATAAACAGCTTACATTGTCTCTGTCATCTACTTTATGTACAATAGTTTTATACAAAACCATCTGGCTAGATTCAAGGTTAGCAGTGAACTAGATAATGTTTTCAACATAGAATTGGGGCATTTTGTGGGAAATGTTTCGCTCTTAGGATGTGTAATTGTAAATTCAGAACTAAATTTGATAATGGTTTGTTTGTGAACTGATTTTTCCCCAAATTATCAATGTATCAAATTAAATATGAGTTACAGATTTCTTGCAAACAAAACACATAAAATGCTGAAGAGAACAAATAGCCCATGAAGAATAGAAAGAAAAGACTATCATAATATCCTCATGGCGGAATCAGTGGTTCACAGCAAAGGAGAACTGGAGTGCTGGGGAAAAGCTTGAAACACATGACATATATGGAGAAATGCATGCACTCTCCTCTTAAAGGGTGTCACACCATTATCAGAGATGTCACTGACTACATTATCTGGCAAGCTATTCCATATATGTACGGCTGCGTGGATAAAAGTCCGGCCAGTCGAAACAGTTCTGGATACAGGAACGGCAAGAGCATGGCAAGGCATGGACAGACTGGTTCGGATAGCTCTTCTAGTGATATATCGCTGTGGAAGCAGAGCATGAAGGTCTGTTGGGTAAAGACTGGTGTGCATCAGGCCCTCGAAATCCGCGGTAACGCGGCCGCGCCGTTCCCAGAAAAAAGTTCGAAGTCCCAGAAAAAATCGGTAAGTTTAAAAAATACTAATATAAAATCAAATAATAACAACAATTTCTGACGAAAGATGATTTTTTCTGGCAATATTGAATGCTAAAATACAAATAAATGAGCCAATAATACAAATTTGGGGGTTAATATTAAATTACTGACAAAAACAAGTGATTTTTTAGAGCAATTGTAACAATTTTTTCATAAATCTCACAGAAAATTCTCATCAGCACTAGAAAAGTTCCCAGAAAGGTTGAATTTTTTTCTATACCCTGGTGTGCATTTTGTATAGGACTTGCCTGCATATAATAAAGTAGCAACCTATTTTACTTGTCCTTCTGTTACTAAGATACAAATCTTATGAAATGGATATATATAATCTTTTTTTTTTGGTCTTTTTATTTACAGGTTCAAATTGTTTCCAATTTTTACTGATTTTTTCCTTTTTGTCACTGATTTTTTCTGATTGTCTTCCTGTAGTGGTCTGTTGAATTATGAGTTTTGTTTATCCAATTTTACATTCCAAAACATTTATTATTATGTTGCTGGGGCACCCAACAATGAAATTTAGAAAGGAATGTATAATATTTAATCAGAGATATTGGCTAAAAATTATTATCATCATAGTTCATCATAATCTGTTATATTTATTATTTATAAATCTTTTATTGGTGATAGGTGTAAGCTTGAAAATATGAGATAAGAGCATGTTAAATTTCTTGACCTTATTTCAAGAGAAAAATGAGCTGTTCTTTATCATTGACAATCATAAACAAGTCCTGTTCACTGTTCGAATAATATCATTCAATATCAAAGCTTGTGGCTGTTTACACCAATAAGTCTCAAAACATAATGCAAAAGCACCTTGCATCCCTGTTTACTGTGTAAATACTAGTCTACCCTGTCTCTTTAATTATTGCACCAGCTTTAACCACTCAACATATAATGTATATTATCCAGGGAGACCTCTTTCCCTCTTAGCTATTTTATTCAACAATACAGATAAAGAATATTTTGAGAAATATATGTAATTTTATAATTATTAAGCCTGTTTTTACTTACAAAAAAGAGCTAATTACTGCATGTTTCATTTGCAGCATTAATAGTATAATATAAAAAGCATATGTTTTATTATATTTAAGTGGATGCTGTAAACCAGTTGTCCTTAGTAATGCATTTGCACTATTTTATTGAATAGAGGTTGTTAACATGGCAAATTTATTTAAATTACATTTCTGTCTGTTTTTTAATGAAACGTGATCATGATTAGCAATTTCAAAAATAAATTGATGGCAATTTATAATGTGTTTTTTTCCCCAAATATATGCAATGGTTTGGCTAAAGGTTAAGGATTATATAATCTGAATAAAATACTAGGGAATAATGCACCTCTCTTTAAGTATGGAGCATTCTGAGATTTGTAAGGCACATAATCAATGTAGACCTGAGCAACTCGCCTGAGCCGGACTACTTGACCCGAACCAATTCAATGCCTCATACAAGCAGTAATTATTAATGAGATTTGGGTCATTATGTACCTAAAAATATTATTGTCTTTGCTTTTTGCCATGGATTAACAAAATACGAAGTTAGGATGAGCAACTACTTTACTTAATGGCTCTGGCTTCCTGAGCAATCGCTCTTCTCTAAATTGATTATATCCCTATGGGGACAATTTTGCGCCTACTCCAAAGCGTTGTTTTCATAAAAAAACAACTAAATCGTTATTCAAATAAGCTCTTTGGTTTGTTTTTAAACTGCACTATATATTAATTAGTTGCCAGAGCAACTTCTCATATTATTTAATAATGCAATACCACAAAATACATATTACATTTCAAATGTAAATGCAAAAAGTCCATCACAGAAAGGTGAGTATATTATCACATTTTTTAAACAAAATATACATATCCATAATTTTCATTATGAAAACCACAGAACCACATGCAGAGACAGACGCAACTTGGATAAAAAGACATTGCTTAAACTTGCATTCATGCTAGTATCTGCAGTGACGATTACAATATGTTTTTTTCCTGCTGCTTTTCTACAACACTTAAAATTATCTTGCCAATATCATCAAGAGGGTAACATTCACATGTAGAAGAAGAAGGAGGGTCACTGATATTGTCAACAGTTTATTTAACTTAAATACTGAAGTGAACAATAGCCCATGTGGACCAAGATGTGGAAACTATCGTAGGCTGTACCACACTATGATCTAGTTATCTTCATGGTCTAATCAGTGGTTCACAGCAAGAAGAGAACTGGAGTGCTGGGGTAAAGGTTGAAACACATGAAATAAGGTACACATGCATTTATAAGGTTTGATTTTTTCTGAAATCTGCTTCTTACATTGCAACTGCTTTCAGCAAGTATATGAAATAAATGTTGTCATTTGCAAACAGATCTTTTGGCTTAATAAACTGCACTTAGTATGCAGAATATTTTGTATTCTAAGTTCCAATAATAAAGTGACTCTTAGTTAAGTGTATGTGGCTGTCCAGCCCGTATGAGCCGTAAATACCAGAAACTTCATTTGGCGCTACATGTGAAAATACATGTGAAGGTCGTAATTTGCCGAAATTGATTTTTGACAGATTCACAATCCTTGTGCTTACTACAAAATACCAGCAAAGTTTTATTTCAAGAAAATGATAAGCAATGTGAATAAATCTGCATATCTTTAGGACAACCAACAGAAAATATAGGGCTTACTGGTCTTTGAATGTGTTTATCTCAGTTATACGTTTTACTCCCTGAAAACCTGTGACGGACCATAACTTGACTTCTGGAAATCGTGTGAAGTTCATAAAGGTATCATTTCAATCCTAAAGCATGGTCTTTGCAAATAACTAAATAATGACAAGAGGTGGCATTTACGGCTGTTTTGGGATCAACAGTCACATATATGCATACATTCAGAGTGCAATCCATTTTCCATACATCAGCACAAAATGACTTTGGTGTAATAGTAAATGACAAAATTACCCCTTCCTCTTTGGATGAACTGAAGTGCATTATAAGATGCTTGAATAATGTTCCAAATTGGTTTGCTCAGAAAAAAATTTGATTGAGTTGAAAAAATGCATTATATCGCATTGCAATTTTCAGTGTTAACTTCAAATTTGTCATAATTGAACTATGACACCGCTGTGTTCTTATTTTGCTGACCTGCAAATTATTTGCATTAAATTACTAGCTATTAGATTTTAAAGATGCCCATGTAATAATAGATATACAATCCCCACTGTTTGTCATTTATGAAAAAATGTTTGGCAAAATGAAAAGCCTCTTTAGGAAGCTAGCTTTAATCAAAGTTTTTATAACAGAATAATTTGGAGGAAGCGTAAGCTTCAGTTGAAAGAGGAAAAAGAGGGGTTCAGTATATATTTATTTTTATTTATTTATTTATTTTTTTTTTTGAGAAAGGCTTTTACAACGGGAATTCATAACAATTGGTAGATTTTAACGGGTTTGCCGTCGGACAAGTTTTGAACTGTCAAGCTTTCGTCAGGAGTAGCTCTGACTTCTTCAGGACAAATATTATTAAAAAGACATGTGGGCCGTCACTTCCCACTGATGACTCGCATGAGCCATTCACTGAAGGCTGCCCCTTGCCAACAGTGTTAAAAGCAGATCACCTCTTTGAAATTGTGGTGGCTCCGAAAAGTATAGTTTCCCAGTCCTCATGTTTTGTCAATTTTGACAAAAACCCTTTCAAGATCACTAAATAGATTCATCAGGTTTGGTAGATATAAATGAAATGTTCTTTCAATTTTGGCAAAACCAACTAAAACTTACTATTATTAGCTCAACTCAAGTGGATCAATACCATCACATAAGCAACAACATCAGCTTTGAGAAAGGTGTTGGTTCAACACCTAAACCGTCAGCTAAAAATAGTAAGTTTTAGTTGGTTTTTGCCAAAATTGAAAGAACATTTCATCCTCTCAAGATGTTACACTTTCCCTAAAAATGATATTATGGTTTTTTTTCCAGAACTTGCAGATACTCTACAATCAAAGTCTAGTACGCTCTGCAGTGAAAGATTGGAAAAAGGAGTGGAAAAAAGCTCTGAAACTGAAGGAAAAGAATAGTAACTTGCCCTGATTGAGTGTTTAAACATGTAATTGCAATTTGACTCAATGCAGATCTTGATCTGGAAACCCTCTTGCTTAATAGGCATAACAATAAATGACTAAATGTAATGCAGCAAACCAAGGTCACTTACTTACTTGTTTGCCCTTCTTCCTCCCAATTGTCAATCATAATTATGAAGTGCTAATATGTGATAGCTCACTCTGAAAGGCGGGACTTTGCAGATGATACCAATTTTGATTTTATCATTTCATCTCTTACATCATTTTATAAGCTTAAAAAAGACACCTAACCGGTTGAAATTGATCAAGCAGATCAAATTTTAAATAGAAAATCTGCTGAAAACTCTTATTATTTTTAATTTTTTACTGCCTATTTTCACTAGTTTCTTTAAGTGTTCTGTTGCAAAGTCCCCCTTATCGGGGTGAGTCATCACACATATGAGAGATGAGCATCTTTATCCTGTCATAAATCTTCATTGTAAAGCAGTGATAAAACCCCGACTCTCAATCATAGGTTCAAATCTGGTGGGGATCTTCAAGCAAGTTACTTACCCTCATGTGTACCACTTGTTATATTTAGTGGCGGGAAGGTAACAGACTCATCAGAAAGGAGGTGATACAATTCCCCTCACTGCAGATGTTGCAAAAACTGGAGTGTGGCACAATCGATTGGAAAGAAAGGTAGGCACTCTGACTTACAATGCAGGCTGTCCCTTTTACCTTTATAAATATTAGTGTAAATGTTATTTGTTAAAATAAAAATGAACAATTTTGTGGATTATGCCGTCATTGTTTTCAATAATGCAACATTATTGATGGTAGTTATTGCATAATGTTTTGTGACATTTTCATGTGCATTTGAAGGAGCATAACGGAAATGGAGACAAAAGACTAAACAGGGGTATGGTGCGCATAAAGCATCATGGTAATTTAAATTGCTGCTTCTATGTCATATAAGAGAACTATTGAATACGAGTAATTTGTGTATCTCCATTGATTGTTTTTAATCTCTTGCACAGTCAGGTGTCATCGGCCATCAAGTTTCTTTTAATGTTATTTGAGTATCCTATGATTTTCCTTTAAACATACTAAAAGTAGAAATAAAAACACATATTATGTGATAAGGCTAAAAAAATAAACAAGTTTGTTTCCTGTGGGCCTCGCACATTTCGTTTTGGCATCATATATTACCGCATATATACCGCATTCTGATTTTTAAAAAAAAGAAAATCAAAATAGCAGGTTTAATAAAAAAGAAAAGGGACGATTCAAAAATAATTACTAGAGACATGTTTTCTTTTCAACGAACAATCGAAACTGCAGTTTGCCTGCATTTCAACAGGTTTCTTACCCATGCGGATGTTCTCATGCAAATTTGCCTTAGTACCTCATTAAAAAAATAAAAAATATGCATTTAGGTTTTTTGACCACCCACAGGAAACATACCTGTTTCTTTTTTTTTTTGCCTAATATACATTTTAAATGACCCATATAGATCTAACATTTACTTTAAATTTTTCACTTTTAAATATGTAATGCATATCTTTTTATCAAAATGTCCCACCAGTATTTTGACATTTTGATATAAACTAAAGAACATGAATTGCTTTTAAACACAATATGAGATACTTCATTATTATTCTTTTAAATGCCAGTGTGAGATTTGATAGGTAGCACTTTTAAATGTTATCAAAGTATTACAAATGTATGCATTGAACATTAGATGACTTCAGCGACTTGAGAACATTATCAAGGTTCTATATATAGGGCATGTATACAGCAATGTGTTAATGGGAATGTTTTCCTTGGAAACTGTGTGATCTTTGTCTACAGCGCTAGTCACAATAGCATGATAATAAATGGTGAATTTTTGTTTTTTATGTACATATATAACAAATTGGGGTTAAATTGCATTAATTTAAAAAAAAAAAACATTTATCATCTGCAGACTTGCTACAGGAGGTAATATGTTGCACATTCTATATTAATATGTTGTCAATAAATTAAAAAAAAAACAATTAGAAAACCATTTTGTTCGTAAATATTGATTATAACTTAATTTTTATAAATGTGTGCCTTAGGCACCTACCCTTTTGTATTTTTCATCAATTAATGCCTTCTGCATAGTTCACAATAAATTAAAAAAAAAACAATTAGCAAACCATTTTGTTCGTAAATATTGATAATAACTTGATTTTCATAAATGTGTGCCTTAGGCACCTACCCTTTTGTATTTTTCATCAATTAATGCCTTCTGCATAGTTCACACAAAATTAACACATGCAGACTTGCCTTGACAGTAATAAGCAATGGATATATCGTGTGAAGAAACAATTTGATAATTTTCTCAAAATATTATATTTGATATTTTTTCAAGCAATGCTTTCTTTCTTTACCATATTTTGTATTTTGCAGAATGAATAAATAACAATCAATAGTGGAGTCTGCCCAAATTACTTCCAAAAAGAAATGATCACTCCATCATACTAACACCAATATTTAGGCATCACATTTAGTACAAATCTTAAATGGTCAATTCATATACAAAATGTCACAAACGGATGCAAGAAGGTTCTTGGGGTCATTCGCAGAAACTTCAAGTCATGCACCCCTGAAATAAAATCATGTTTATATTTATCCCTGGTTCAACCAAAACATGAATATGGCTGTGTTGCATGGTTCCCCAGTACAAACAAGGATAGATACAAACTAAATATGATTCAAAGATCTGCAGCAAGACTGTGTAAAAATGATTATTCTACAGATTCAAGTGACACAACAATGCTCAAGGAACTTGAATGGCAAAGTCTTGAAACCAGAAGAACAATCACGTGGTTAATTATGATGTTCAAAATAAGTCGTTCTTTAGTGGACATTGATTGGAATTTTTTTTTAACAAAGCCCCTACGCAAACAAAGGAAAACCCATGAGCAAACCTACCAACGTCAACAAACAAGATCTACTCTACTTGAGTACAGCTTCGTCCCTTGGATGATTAAACATTTGAAAAATCTATCTCATAATATCTTAGACTGTAAAAAAATTTATCTTTTTAAAAATACACTTCAGTACAATGGACATTACAACCCACACTCAACCCAGTCACAGCAACAACTTAATGGTCAGGTCATCAACTCTAGTGTGATGCAGTTTTTTACTGCTTAATTGGAGTATAATGATCCAGATCCAGATCCAGATCATGTACAAATATAGACCATCTCCCATTTACTTAACTAGGCCTATGCTTATAAATTAAAAGCATAATCATATTGCAATGAGACAATCAACATTAACATGAAAATAACTTATTTATTATAATTAATTTCATTAAAAGACACAGCTTTTAACAGTTATGCTTTAAATACAAAAGATTTCTTGTGTTGTATCTTTTGTAGTAATGAGAAGTAAATTGGAGATTTAATAATGAAAAAAAAAATGTAAACTATGTGCTTCTGTTTTCCATGACAGTATCACCCTAAATCTGTCAATCATGCAGCTTAATTGATGACACCAAATACACATAAAACCTTTGATGCAGCAATCACATTTCTGATGACTAATTCAGTTGAAATATGGATGGGTTTTATCTTTTCACCTGACTTATGATGGTATAAAGAGTTCATTCAGTGGTCAGCTTTTAATCATGCATAAAATAAGTTGAAATGACAGGAATAAGATGTGCTGTCAAAATAGAGAAATGCTCTGGGCATTGTCATCTTTTTAATTAACTAGGAACGAACATTGACACCTGCAAAACCCTTTTTCCTTTTCTACTCTCTGCCAAATATATGATGGATAGGGTTCACTCAGTGGTCAATATCTAATCATGCATAAAATAAAGGATGTCAAAATGACCAAAAAAAGGATGTAGTGTCAAAAATAAACATTGCTCTGGGCATAGGGACTTTCACATAATTGCTATGGAATAATACCTGGAAAATCATTGACACTTTAATTATAGATATTTTCTATGTCAAAGCCATATACATTTTCTCCAAGACCAAACCTTAGGGTGCGCTCTTTTTGCATAATTTGTGTAAATTTACAATCAGTTTCAAACCACCGAGCTCTGTATAAAGCCATCTACACATCAGAATATGTGCCGCTGGAATTGGTTTCATTAAGTGTCTCCCAAACTATATTTGAAATGCTGACAACAAAGATCTACATAATTTGAAAAATTGTGCTTCTGAAATGTATTTCCTTTAATTTTCATTACAAATTAGTAAGTCACCAAGTAATTAATAAGCAAGTTAATGGCCAGTTTGATATCAGCAAGGTTATACTGAAATTGTATAACAAACAACTAGGTACTCAAGAAAATCATGTAGCTAATGCAAAACTATTTTGATAAATAATGATATTAGTACTAACAAAAGTAGTTGATGAATTTATTTTATATTTTCAGCAATGCTTGCATATTTTATGAGCAAGAAAAACAGATTTATATCAGAATCAGATTTACAGAATTTTCTTTATTTCTGTTAAGATGTCTATACGTATAGTTATTATTTGTGAGTTAATATCTGGTATGTTTAGGAATTAATGTGATTTCTGTGAAATGTGTGTGACAAGAATGTAAGTATTGTATATATGTTAAATAAAGAGTACAAAAATGTTAGTGTTGGAGTCCATAAATAATCAAAGACATTCGTTGTATTTTTAATACAGTACAAATTTAAAATGAATCGTCAACATTGTATGATTTCTGAAACGATCAATGCTGTCATCCATTGACAGAATGACCTTGGTGCTCTGTAATGCTGTCAATGAAAAGCATCTGTAATTATCCCTAAAGAGATGTTTATTGAATTGAACTTGAAAAATAAAGGAATAGCTTGCCTTTTCTTGTCATTGGACACATATTGTGTGTAATATTCAAGGTGATATGTCTTATAGTGACTTTAAACCATGTGTCAAAGCCATCAAAGGAATTAATGTCATTGACACAGATCATAGAACATTTTACTTCTGCAGAATGTTTTACTTCTTTTACAGCTATATTAAGTCCTCTGTCCTCTGTAGAGAACTTCTACTGTGTGTCTATTTAAAAAAATTGATGAAATGTTTGATGTCTTATATCAGACCCTGAAACAATTTTCAGACAATTGGGTTAAGCATTTTCATCATAATTTGCTATAGATGAAGCATTATGTCAGCTTGTTTCTTCAAATATTTCTTGAATAGAGTGAATTTCTACAAATATTGTCAAGAGCACCTCTACTTTTTTGTGACTATTTTGATTGAGAAAAAAGTCTTATTAACAGTGTCTTTTTTCATTAATTAATATAACTTTCGCAAATCCATTTTTGCTTAAATATTGATCGAATAAATTTTACTTTTTCTCATTTTTTAAAAATCCATTGGTAAAGCACTTAATTAAATGTCACTATAGATGAAGTTTGGGCGATTTTGTTTTTGATGCCAATTTAAAACTGTAAAAAACAAATTTTAGAGTTTTTGACTTAATTTTGGTTCTCTTGGAATACTTATTCAATGACCATAGTTTCCAAATTGGGTCAGTAAAGTACTTTTTTTACTACAGTCCATAGCATCCCCTCTTCCTTTAACCATATCAAGCATTTCAATATTAACTTACGTTCCAAGATTCTAACACCAAGTTCGGGACATGTATACCTGGGATAGCATTTTTGACACAACAGGTAAGTGTTAATTTGTTATTATAATCATTGTATTTAACTTAGTTTAGTTTACTTTAGTTCATATTCATTTAGTTAAGGTCATATAAGTTTGGCTTTTACCATAATCTGCGAAGTAGTACTCTGCTCCTACGTTTTTGATTTTCAAAATTAAGATTTTTCTTTTATGTGCTTAATCTAAGCTACCATCAAATATGGCATTGCATTGGATCAATATATCTGATATTAAGAATTGATTTTAGCCTAACATATTTTCTGCAGAAATTTCAGTTATAAATTTAACATACACATCACATAGAAATAAAAGTCACCTAAAAACATCCATCATTTACACCAAAGTAGATATACAATTCTATGAAGTGTAACCAAATGCACATCTTTATACACCATAGCGTTTAATTTGCCAAGTTGAAAGCAAGCATGTCACGCAACAATTTACGCCAGTGAATTGTAATTTCCCAGGGATCAGGCCTGGGAGTGTTATTACATAATGTATATGTTTAATAGTGTTATAAATGAAAGAGCCCCCTCATTTGACGGGACAGATGAGCATTCCATCTACTATATCAAGGATATTGATTTTAAATGTTCCTTATGCTTTTGAAGAATATTTTGCTTGCTCTCTTACAGAAAGATATGTTCAGCCAAGTTGTTAAGCTCTATCTTATATTTAATTCCTAGATATTTAAATTTGAATCTGCTCAGAGGTTATGTTCTGCAGCATTCCCTCAGCGTCTTTCAGATATCGATACCAGCTTTCCTAAATGCTGAGAAGTCTTGCTAAGAAAAAGACATACCAATCAGGTCATGTCCCTTTACTTTACCTACTCCCTTCAAATAGGTATGTTGATACCGAAATACCAGAATATTATTTCTCCTATGATAATATCATCCCAGTTGCATTTTGCACTTCTTTACTCTTTATCAATTTAATGTTTGGAAAAAAACTCAACCTTATATGATGTAAAACGCTTTGGTCAATCAGTGAGTTCTTATTGTAATTTTATTTTGGAAGCTGGTTATTATTTACAGAAAATTTATTATTTAAATTAAGTCTTCAAAGCGTTTATCTGTTTATATGTATACAGAATATGTAGCATACCTCTGGAAGAAACTACAGTTTGTCTAAAATTTTCAAATTTGTTATTTCCCTATTATATGATAGTGGTGTGTAGCTATCATCTCTCCAATTTTATCATGTCATCTCACTTAACATCATTGCGTGCAAAGAGCTTTAGAGTTGATTTCAAAGCTATTATTATGTTCTATAGGATGAGAGATATAAACAGCTTACATTGTCTCTGTCATCTACTTTATGTACAATGGTTTCTATACAGAACCATCTGGCTAAATTCAAGGTTAGCAGTGAACTAGATAATGTTTGTCACATAGAATTGGGGCACTCAGGGATAAATGCTGAACTATGTAGATTAATAATGGTAATTGGAAAATGATTTTGTTGATGAACTGTTTCTAAATTGGCAGAGTAACACACCATGGTAAAATCAAACTAAATATGTGTTCTATTATTTTACAAATGTGTACCACTTTCTTGTATATAAAAGCAGCATTGTTTTTATGGTTACGAATGAAAATATCTGAATCTCAAATTTGATACTTCTGTATTTATTCTAACTTTTGTGTTATAACCAGTTTTTCTGCTCTTCAACATTTTTTTAGTTTAAACTCAATATTTCAAGATTCCCCTGTTTTAATTTTTATTGATTTTCTCCATTTCTTAGGTGATGTTTTTCCACATTTTCTTCCTTAAATGCATTTTGTTGAATATTCGAATTTACGAGTTTTGTTAATACAATCTCAAATACAAATACATGTAGTATTCCATTGTTTGGATATCAAACAATAAAATTCAATATTTTCAAAGAAAGTGAAAATAATTTCAGCCTTACCCAAATGGATTATATAGAAAATTACCAACGAATGTGTAGTGTATAATAAGATATATGGACTAGAATTAATCTCTATCAAAATGATCTATAATACTTGTTATTGGAAATACTTTATTTAATATAGCTACACGCTTTAAGCCTTTAAGATGTGAGCTTATTATTAACTATATCTTATTTAACAGAATAAATTGACAGTGCTGTATAAATGACATTCATCTTGCTCACACTCTTCAAATAACATCAATCAATGATGCTAAAGCTTATCGTCTCCAGACCATTAAATCTTGCAACTTGTCATATATGGTAATGCAAACCCCCACCTCAGCCTTAGAAGTTATTGCATAAATACTAGTGTACTGTACAAAAGAAAACTGCAACCTGGCTAACTAATTATGGTGGTATAAAGCTTTAATCACTGAACAATTAATAGGTCCGCTTTAACTTCAAGATTTTAAATTTTGAACGTTTAATTTTAGTAACATTATATTATATCTAAAGAGAAGCCTTTGCCTCTAACCATTTCATTAAGCAAAAGGGCTATATAGACTTGTAAAATTATATTGAAAATTCTGCTCTGATTCATCTTAGCAACAACACGTAAAACCTAACAAATTTTGGTGTAGTTTATGTTATAAATAATTATAAAGACTGTTTTAACTGATAATAATAGAAATATTTTGTCACAGCATATTTACTCAAATACTGCCCCGCCAAATATTATTATTATAATTACAATTATATATTTAAGTAGAATGCTCTAAACCGATGGTCTTTTGTAATGCATTTGCACTATTTTATTGTTAACACGACTTAATTATTCAAATTATGTTTCTGTTTATTTTATAATGAAACATGGTAGTATTCAGTAATTTAAAGTTTAAACTGGTGGCAATTTATATTTTTCTGGTTTTAATAATTTCACAATGGTTTTGCTAAAGATCGAAAATATGTGTTCATTAATCTCTAGCCAACCAAAAATGCGACAGCCTTTATTTTGCACTACAAGTCAAAAACATCCAAATGTTGTAAATTTGCAAATGTGGGCTGCTCTGGTAAAATTAGAGGAAAGTTCCAAATCTACATTTTGAAAATATGGCATCTAAAGTAGGTTGAAAAAGATACAATTTCTTTTTTGACACAAAATGCCTTCATGCATAAGTGTTTACCCATATCTCTTTTGAAGGTCAACTTTGGTGGGAAGTGCAATTATTTATGGTTAATTGATTGCATGTTGCTATTAAATATACACTGTAGTAATCAGTATCAGAGCACCCCTCAAATTGACTTTTTGCAGATTCGTACTTGCTTCAGAACACCTGCAAACTTTCATTTCTATAGAATACTAAACATATCTTTTTATTTAGAGGACCGAGAGGTCACACTTATTTTTTGTTTCAGATGAACTGTCATAAATATGTGATATGAAAAATTCCTTATAATCACATTGAAACAAAATACTCTGCATCTCCAGGTTCTAGATATGTAAATAAAGATGTAAATGCTATTTTATATAAACTAAAGATAAACAATTCATGGTTTACTCTTTCATCTTTTTCAATAATGCAGCGTTATTGATATGCAGTCACTATGTAATTTTTTGCCATTTTTGTGTGCATTGGAAAGAGCATAACGGAAATGAAGATGAAAGGCTGAAAAGGGATATGACGCACATAAAACTTGCTTATGTATTTAAATAATGGTGTTTCTTTGTTGTATAAGAGAACAATTGAAAAAAGAGTAATGTGTATATTTCCATCATTTTTGTTTTGATCTTTTTGAGTGAGATAAGATCAATCATCAATTTTATTTCATGGAGTTTATTTGTATGACTTTATCGAAATCAAACAAAAGAACAAGAAATTAAGGCACATTGTATGCGGTACATAGACTATGGGATGCTAAATTGTCAATAAGTTATATATAATTTTATTTGTATGACTTTATCGAAATCAAACAAAA
>JXSR01S022681.1:95734-114107 GCA_000969725.1 Ophiothrix spiculata
TTTTTTTTTGCTAACGGGCTTTCGTGCATGGGTTACTGAGCCGGTGGCTCTCTGGTTCACTAAGGTATGCAGCTGCCAGAACTCCCAACAGACAACTTTATATTAGAAAATAGATAAATTGATAACAACAGTATGGCATTGAGAGATCCATTTATCGACCTGATTTCTAGTACAAGCTTGCGCATTATAGTAACCTTTACCTTGAAGTTTTATCATGCGTGTTGTAGAAGTCTCAATCGAATGGACTTACTAATATTATTCTGTTCAAATTCTAGATATCGTTCTTTATTTAAATGAACGTATATGGCAAATTCTTATGTGAATACGTACACCAACATCCTAGAGGAATACATACATCAATCTCTTAAACGTTAACTAAGCTCCCTCACATGCATCTTTAGGAACATACAAGTTTGAAAGTCAACACAGCTGTAAATATGTTCACTGGGTAAATAAAGTAGAAAACGGCAAACTCTATTTACTGACCTGATTTTATGTTAACATTATCAAAGTTTATTGTTTTGGAGACCCCTGAGTCTGAATTAACCATTATCTGTCAAAAATTATTCAAAACTAAACAAGTCAAAATGCATCACATTAAACAATTGCATAATTGTCTAAGCCTGTGTATAAGCATAGAATGAGTAAAATGCATGGGATCCCCTTCCCTCCTCGTAGCGCAATGCCACTACTCTCACCTGTGATACCAGCTAGTGCCTGGTGTACACCTTGCTTATTTTTATACCTCACATCCCCTTCTCCAATCTCTTTGTACTTTGTTTATTTTGCTATTAGGAATATTAATACACATTACTCTACAAATATTTCTTTATTATTTCTTCAAACACGTCACGATACCCGTCAACCTTGTTAAAGAAAGGGTTGCAGATGTATGAAATTCACAAAAATGTGGTACTGTATAAGTGGTTTATTTTGCGCTACATTATTTTTGTGCTTTTTTACGTCCATTTCGCCTAGCGCAAAAATATAGCGCGAAATGAGGTATATACCGCTGCACATTGTAATAATCACAAGTGCGAAAATAATGTGTGCAAAATTATACAAAAAAGCTCTAAAATAGACTTGCACAAAAATTACTGAGCGCGAAAAATTGGCGTTTACAGTATATTTAAATGAATAACATAATATTTTTTCAGGTCCACTGAGACCATCTTGTACATAAATGAAGCCTTTACTGAGGTACCTTGGGAAATGCATGTATTTTTTACATGGATTTAATCCCAGGGGCTTCATAATGTTATTTTACTGTAAATTTAGAATTGAATTTATTGTGTATTCTAAGTTTAATATTACATTTTTACATGGTAAGTGAGAGAAAATCTAATTTGTACTTGAGCTTGGCTATCCCCCACTGAAATAAGGAGAGATTGAATATTTGCCACATTTTAAATTGCATAAGGGCTATGTGTCTTAATCTCATATGCAATATGTTATTGCACTAATGCAAAAATTCAACTTTGAACTCCGTTTTACCAGGCTAATTTTTGTTTTGACAGGTAAAGGTAAATGTTCAGAGGGTGCCGAATGATGCATGGATTGTCCATGTTAAATAGAAAGCAGTGAATGGGCAGAGCAGATTACAAGAACTAATTCATGTATTTTTGAGTTATAAAGAAAAAATGAAGGTCTTAGGAAGTTACTCTTCAAATCAATTGCACTAAGGACTTTGTACTACGGACTTCAATATTTAAAAGAGGTCACTGTGAAAATTCCTAATAGTAAATGAAAATGGCCAACATTTTGAACCATTATTTTTGAAATCCAACAATGCCAAAAAATCTCTTCATGTAATGTACAAACGTTTCACATACAGGATATATGACTGACACCAACGTATGGTTAATGAATTGAACCTATACTTAACTGACACAACCGTATGGATAACAAATTGAATGAACTTCTAACGATCAAATAATGAACAAAAATGTGTAAAACAAAAGAGTAAATGTTACACATATGTTTTGCAACTGCTGTGGGAACATTGTTTCTCATCCACCGGAGACAAAATTCTTTTGTATAGTAGCTCATCATATACATGAGTAAATTTCTTCATCTCAGTCAATGGCGCCGCCTCCTGCTTCTTTATCGAAATTGATTCTCTAGTCCACCTAGTTGGTCTATTTTATAGTGCCGAAACTTGAATAACGTACAAAAATTTCACAAACTGAACGAGTGCTTAATGGACAACCACCATATCAATAACAAATTAAATGCATAAATAACAAAAAAAAAACATATTGATACATATTGAACCTACTTCTAATGAACACATGACGAACAACAATACATAAAACAAAACAATAGTGGAATAAAGTACGTTAGGCGTATATTTTGCTCTATACGGTGATATGTGACAGAGCCTTTAGAGTGTTTATCAACACTTTTGACCTCTTTCCATAAATGTTGCCATAAATATGATCTTCAACAACCGTGATAAATCTATTTAAAGATAACTACTTTGTTTTAGTAATGTTTTGTTGTCAATAATCTATTCCAGGAAAAGGAAATCTTACCATACTTCATGTGAAAAATGTTTTGAAAATCAAATATGTACTTGAAAGATGTTTATTATAGATTTATAGAATACTAATATTTTGTGCAATAGCACTTCAACAAAGTATATTGTTTGTGAAGTGCTTGAAATATATTTAACATAATACTAGGATAGCTGGTTGCTCAGGTGCAGTTAAATCTGTAGTATTTTGAGAATATGCAAAGTAAAAAGGAAATTCTGTTTTTAACTACTAGTAAATAGACTAACTCTATCATTTTGGAAAATAGAATTAATCACAAATATATGTTTCAATCAAAAATCCAAGCCTTTCTATTATTCATAGACAGAAAATAAAAAAGGTTTGTAACCTTTGCTTGAAATTGATAAAACAAAACTTAATACATTCTTATATCCTGCAGTACCTGTACAATGTGATTATGCTGCTGTATCTAAACATTTCATTCAAGCCCTTTGGGAACACTTTGTTTTTTAAAACATCCTGTTCTAAAACTCGTAAGCTGCAAAAAGTCGGTCTCGATAATGGAAAAGAGGCAAAATATAGATTACCTGATTATATAAATATTATAACCATCACAATGTTGGTAGATCCATTAACTGACCCAATTTTTATTACCTGTTTGTTTAATAACCATTTTCCTTTGGAAATGTAATTGATTTTTGCTAAAAAGAATTAATAATTAGTGTAAAATGTACTTAAGATGAAGTTAGAAAAAAATCATTGTTCGAAGGACGTCCTGGTACTTGTTTCTGAAGTGTTTTGTCAGGGCAAACATTTATGAACATGTGTACTACTTCTTCTGTTTTATTCCCTGTGAAGTGTTTGATGACACTGTTCCCTTCAAAGAACTTACCACTCCTAGGGGTACATTTTAATTTTATGGTTTTTTATTCACTAAGGTATGCAGCTGCAAGAACTCCCAACAGACAACTTTATATTAGAAAATAGATTAATTGATAATAACAACAGTATGGTATTGAGAGATCCATGTAGTGACCTAATTTTGGAACCAGTCATTACATTATTCTAACCTTTACCTTCAAGGTAAGGTAATGTGTATTGTAGTAGTCTCAATCCCAGAGGCTCAATAATATTATTCTGGACCTCTGGATGACATATTTTGAGTTCAGATTCAGATATTGTACTTTAAGATTGAATGGTATCATGCAATTATTGTGATTGTATGTTTACCAGCCTCTTATAGGTTTTTGACACCCTCTCTAGTCCACAAAACCACCCAAAATGCAAAAATGGAAATATTATCGGATGAAACCAATGCACCTGTAAATATGTACACTTATCAATCAAAAATGAAATAGCAGGTGGGTGAACTAGTCAATTTTCTGACTTTGCTTAACCTATCTACATTTTTGGTCAACTTTTTCATATGACAATTTTTTCTTTTAATATCTGTTATAGATCTGGTAACATTATTGTATGTTTTAATCACAAGGTTGAAAAAGCACATAGTAAGTTAATATTGTCAAGGTCAGTTGCATAAGGTGTCCGGTCCATGATAGATTTTCATGTAAAAATCGTCATGAATGATATTTTATCGATGTAGAACTGATTTTTAAAATGAAAATTGGAGACATCTTAAGTGCACTGACATGTGCAACTTATTTGAGTAATCTAGGTAAGCTCTCAAATAATTTTCCATTATATATCAAGGTGCCATTTCAATGTTTTTGTTAACTTGAGCAAGCAGCTGTGTAAAATTATATATAATATTTTGCAGATTGAGAAATGTATCAAAGCTACATTTGGATCTGATTATATTTCGAAACAGCTAAGTACATAAATTTAACCTTCAGACCTTGATAAATGTGACATGTTTCATTATCCATTCAATTTACTTTGATAACGTTTGAGTACTCTCATGATTTACATATTCGGAGGGGTTTTTTCTGTGACTGTAAGAAAAGATGATTATTTTTTTCTAGGCATTATGCTTTTAGTTAATTTATTCAAAATATGTAGCACAGCCTCTGGAAGAAACTACAGTATGTTTAAAATAAATTTTGTATGTCCCTATTGTATGATAGTGGTGTGAAGCTATCATCTCTCCCATTTCATCTCACTTAACATCATCTCGTGAAAAGAGCTTTCAAAGCTGTTATTATGTCCTATTGGACTAGAGATATAAACAGCTCACATTTTCTCTCATCTACTTTGTGTACAATAGTTTCTATACAGAACCATCTGGCTAGATTCAAGGTTAGCAGTGAACTAGATAATGTTTGTCACATAGAATTGGGGCACTCAGGGATAAATGCTGAACTATGTAGATTTATATTGGTAATTGGAAACTGATTTTGTTGTAACGTTTAAACTGATGGCAATTTATCGACCATTCTCACAAAAATGACTCCACTTGAGTTGGAAAAATCAAAAAAATGAAGTTTTATAAAAGCATCTTCAATTAACTTTTTTTATTAGCTAGTATATCAATTATTATGGAACCACAAAAGTTATGAACACCACTATTCTTATATTTTTATACAAGAACTTTTGAATTTAGCATATACAAGAATAGGAAGAGCTGTCAAACAAGTGCCTGTCCTGCCCTATTTGAGGCAACAATTAAAATAAAGTTGCTTAATTACTTCGAGGAGCAACTCGAGGAAGCCTAAAATTGACATAAGAAATAAATTCAAGGATCCTCATAATTTTTGTTCTTACATTGGATAACGTAATATACATTTTGATGTTCTCCATCAGTGAAATTAAGATGGTCACATAAAATGCTGGTTATTTTAGCTAAACATGGTCAGGGGATTGGGGCCTATGCCTTGATATCATAAAAGTAGTCTAGACTCTTGCATATTTTAGATTTGGTGATAACGTAATATACATGCTTAAAACGGTCGCAATAAATTTTGGAATATAATTGTTTTTAAAAGCCAAACTTACAACAAAACATTTTTAATGTTATGATTTACAAATGAACACATATGTTAGCCTTCAAGTTAGGCAAAAAGTTTTATGGTTACCGTTCAGTATGATCTTAGGAATCAAGATACTATATGGATAACGTAATATGCATTGATTTCGCGGAAACCTTATACTTGTTTCTTGTGGCTTACCGGGAAATCTAACTCTAGAAAATGATAATTATATGATATTATTGATGCATTTGGAGAAATAAATCACATGGGTATGAACAAGAAAAGTTATTTTTATGATGTAGCTATCACTGTAAAATAGAGCGCTGAGAAATGCCATTTTTGCCTAATTTGGTGTCTTCTGGAAGCAAAATGACCAAGATAACGGTAAACAAAGTATGGAAAACTATATATGTCCACGTAGAGCTCACCAAGTACTACATGAATATGAGCATGTTTACTTATTTTAAGCAAAACACAGAAATTTTCAGACCAAAGAACGAAATATTGCTACTGGCGTCATTTTCGTGAGAATGGCCGTTATATTTTTCTGGTTTAAATAATTTCACAATGGTTTTTGCTCAAGATTGAAATATGTCTTCATTAACTGTTAACCAGCCATAAATGCAGCAGCCTTTATTTTGCTCTACAAGTGAAAAACATCCAGAAGTTGTAATGTTGCAAATTAACTTTTTGCAGATTAGTACTTGCTTCAGAACATCTGCAAAGTTTAATTGCTAGAATATGATATAGAAAATGAAAAATATCTATTTATTCAGAGGTCCAATGGACTGCATTTATTATGCCTTTCAGATGAACAGCCATAAATATGTGATTATGAAAAATTCTCTCAAATCATGTTGAAACAAAATACTCCACATATTAGGTTCTAAAAATGTAAATAATGATGTAAATGTTATATTATATAAACTAAAGATAAACAATTGATCAGTTTATTCTTTCATCTTTTTCAATAATGCAGCGTTATTGATATGCAGTCACTATGTAATTTTTTTGTCATTTTTGTGTGCATTTGAAATAGCATAACGGAAATGAAGATGAAAGGCTGAAAAGGGATATGACGCACATAAAACTTGTTTATTTATTTAACTAGATGGTGTTTCTTTGTTGTATAAGAGAACAATTGAAAAAAGAATAATGTGTGTATATTGCAATCATTTATTTTTGTTTTGATCTTTTTGAGTCAGATGTGATCAATCATAATTTTTTATGGAGATTATTTGTATGATTTTGTTTAAATCAAACAAAAGAAAAAGAAATAAAAGCACATTATATGTGGCACATTGAACATGAGATGCTAAAGATGTTAAATAATTTAGATATAATATTTATTTTAATTCAGATCTTTTCATATATGCACGATACCTTGGTATTAAAAGGTTTCATTGGTATTTTGACATTTTGATAGTAATTTAAGAAAAGAAATTGCTTTTAAACACAATATGATACTTCATTTGTATTCATTGAAATGCCAACATGAGATTTCATAGGTAGTACATTTAAATGTTATCAAAGCATTGCGACTGTATGCATGGAACAGTAGATGACTTCAGGGGTTTGTGAACATTATCAACTTTTCATTTGTAGGGCATACAAATAATAATGTGTTAATGGAAATGTTTTTCTTGGAAAATGTGTGATCGATGTCTTCAGCGATAGTCATAGTGATAATAAAGGTAACTTTTATAATGATGAATTTTTGTTTTCAATGTATATACCTAAAGAATCAAATATTTTAAGCTTGTTTTAAATTGATATGCATTATTTTAAGAAGAAAAGGATATATTCCTTGTGCATTCTGTTCTTGTAATCAGAAATCTGTTTTTCTGTATAAGTAAATAAAAATTCTGGTTTTTAATCGTACTTACCAAATTCGGGTTATTTCCATTTCTTTTTTAGCTGTGTGTTTATTGAATCTTACGGTAAATTTTAACTACCATGAACCAGGGGTCATTGGCTAGCTGTGTTTTGTTTCCTTGTGTTTTGCTTCATGTTTTCAAAGTGGCAAAAGTGGAAATTCCAGCTTCAAAATAGTTAAGAGAATTGATGACATAAATCCCTGGAGAAGGGGGTAAAGAACATGTGGTTTGGATATGGACTTAAGAGACAAAAATAGTGATTTTTTTACTTTTACTTAATCACGTCCATGGCCAAATTATTAACATAATTAAAGTAACTAGCCTGACACAGCTGTATTTTGATCACTATGTATAATTTTTTAGTTTTTTTTTTCTTTTTTTCAAATACAAATGCAAATTACTAAAGATTTGATGATCGAAAACTGTCTAAAAACTGTTCAGATAAAAGCAAAAATCCAATCTTACTTCATGTGTAAGAAATTTGAGCTGGGAATTAAATAATAAACTTGAAAGATGCTTAATTGGAGAGTAAGAGAATACCACATTTTGTGCAATAGCACTTGATACAAAAGAATTGCTGGGAAGAGCTCAAAATGTATATGTAAAATAATTTTGGGAAACAATACCAAGGAGGCAGGCATCCTCAAATGCATTGTAAACCTTTCTATTTTGAGAATGCACAATGAAATACCACAAAAATCTCCCTGATTGTGTTTGACTAATTCAGTCAATTCATATCTAAAAACACAATAGACAACAAAGTATGAGCTCTACTTTTTTAAGTTAAAAACCATAAACATCTCCTAAAGTCTTTAGTAGAAAATATGAAAGGTTTTTGACCTCTGCCTCGATACATTCTATTACAGCTTAATGTATTCTTGTATCCTGCAATATGATTACACTTCTGTATCTAAATATTTTACTTGAGCCCTTGGGAACATAGTTTGTTTAAACATCCTGATTTTCAAACTCATAAAGCTACAAGCGCACGAAGCTTATCTCAATAAAAGGAAAAGGTAAAATATTGATTACCTGATTGTAAAACATGATGTTGATGTATTCATTAACTGGCCCCATTTTAGTGTCTGTCCTGTTTGTTTAATAATCTTTTGTATTTTAAGAATGTGATTGATTTGTGTGTAACGGAATGTTTAATTGATGCAAAATGTAGTTAAATTGAAAAATAAATATTGTTTATAGTATGTGCTGACACTTCATTCTAAAATATTTTTGTAAGAGAAAACAGATATGTAAACATGTACTGCTTCAACGTTAAATTCCCCGTGGAGAGTTTGTTGACCTTGTTCCCTTCAAAGAACCATATTGCCCCTAAGGGTACCTTTCAATTTTATGGTTTTTTATTCACTAAGGTATGCAGCTGCAAGAACTCCCAACAGACAACTTTATACTAGAAAATAGATTAATTGATAATAACAACAGTATGCCATTGATGGATCCATTTAGTGACCCAATTTCCAGAACAAGCGTGTACATTATAGTAACCTTTACCTTGAAGTTTTGTCATGCGTGTTGTAGAAGTCTCAATCTAAAGGATTTACTAATATATGTTATTCTGTAATAGTGTTGAGTTCAAATTCTAGATAGTGTTCTTTATGTAACTGAACGTATATGGCAAATTATGTGAATTATTATGTAAATACATACACCAACATCGTAGAGGAATACATACATCAACCTCTTAAACATTATTTAAGCTCCATCCAGTCAACACATGCACCTTTAGGAACATACAAGTTTGAAAGACTATGAACATACAAGTTTGAAAGACTATCTCAAGTCAACACAGCTGTAAATATGTTCACTGGGTAAATAAAGTAGAAATAGGCAAAGTCTATTTACTGACCTGATTTTACTCAACTTATGCATAAGACAATTTTGATAAATTTCAATCATCATGGATCAGGTAACATTAATATATGTTTGAACGAAAGGGTAAGTTAACATTATCAAAGTTGGTTGTTTTGAGATCATGGTGACCCCTGAGTCTGAATTAACCATTAACAGTCAAAAATGATTCAAAACTAAACAAGTCAAAATACATCACAATAATTGCTAAGCCTGTCTATAAGCATAGAATGAGAAAAATGCTTGGGTTTCCCTCCCCTCCCTGTAGCACAATGCCACTACTCTCACCTGTGACATAAGATTTCTCTGATACCAGCTATTGCCTGGTGCACACTGTGCTTGTTTTTATTCCTCGCCTCCCCTTCTCCAATGGATTTGTACTTTGTTTATTTCACCTTTCTCCTTGAAAATGCTGAATGCTTGGAACTATAAGGGTTATTACTACACATTACTCTATAAATATTTCAGGCTTTATTATTTCTTCTAACACATCATAATACCTGTCAACCTTGTCAAAGAAAGGGTTGCAGATGTATGAAATTCGTAAAAATGTGGTATATTTAAATGAATAACATAAGAAATTTCCAGGTCCACTGAGACCATCTTGTACATAAATGGAGCCTTTACTGTGGCACCTTGGAAAATGCATGTATTGTGATGGATTTAATCCCAGGGGCTTCATAATGTTATTTTACTGTAAATTTTGAATTGAATTGTGTATTCTAAGTTTAGTATTACATTTTTAAGTTACATGACAAGTGAGAGGAAATCTAAATTTGTACTTGAATTTAGCTATCCCCCACTGAAATAAGGAGAAATTGAATATTTACTACATATTAAATTACATAACGGCAATGTGTCTTAATCTCTATGCAATATGTTACGGCACTAATGCAAAAATGCAACTTTGAATTCTGTTTTAATTAGCTAATTTTTTACAGGTAAAGGTAAATGTTCAGAGAGAGCTGAATGATTCATGGATTGTACGTGTTAAATGGGAAGCGTTGAATGGGCAGAGCAGATTTGTATTACAGACTTCAATATTTAAAAGATGTCACTATGAAAATTACCGATAGTAAGTCAAAATGACCAACTTTTTGAACCATTATTTTTGAAATCCAACAATGTCAAAACATTAATGGTGTTAATGGATGCAAGGTCAAAATTTTGCATTGTGTTCTCTTCATGTAATGTACAAACGTTTCACATACAGGATATATGACTGACACCAAGGTTAATGAATTGAACCTAAACTTAACAGACACAACCGTATGGATAACAAATTGAATGAACTTCTAACGATCACATAATGAACAAAAATTTGTAAAACAAAAGAGTAAATGTTACACATATGTTTGGCAACTACTGTGGGAACATTGTTTCTCATCCACAGGAGACAAAAATTATTTTGTGTAGTAGCTCATCATATACAGCTTGTCCCAATATTAATGCAACGAGCAAATAAAAAATATTTAAAAATAGTTACCAAAAGATTAAATCATAGTGATATATGTTTTTCAAAAGTGGAGTAATTATTCTACAACATACTTTTTGTCCCGTTTCATTTTACCACCCAGTCCAAAGATATGACAAATTTAAGAAAGCCTTTTAAATCTACTTTGGTCTGATTTGTAAGTTTAGACTTCCAGCTAAAGAAATGCAAACTTGAAATGAAGAGAATTCTGCAACCAACTAGAGCGCAACCAATTTAAACCAATCTTACCTGACCTGTACCTAATATTAGGTGATATTTTAAGTTCATTTTTAACTTAAATAGGTCAAAATTTTCAATTTAAGTACGGACCTTCCTGATACTCTCATATTTCTTGAATCTGTTACTTCAAAAGAGTCTAAAAAATGGATTCTAATGAAAGAAGTCAAGTAATGATAAGTCTTTAGCCGAAACCACAAAAGAAAACTGAAGACAAAGGAGTTTACGAACTAAAGTAATTTAATGATTCATCTGGCCCGTCAAGGGGACGCAACTGGTTTATTAAACCAGACGCAACAACCTGCTTAATATCAGCAGATCATCATTAAATTGAATCCTTATGTCATAAAATGGGTTCAAGGGATGCTTATCCTAATCATGTGATTTTTTTAGCAATTTCCATTCAACGTGTGCTCAATGACGTTACCAGAGGTGAATCTTTACAGATTAACAAATCGGACCGTCAAGATTTTTTTGGTCTTTACAAAATTTGCAATAACTTTTGATTTAGAGATCTGAATTTAACGAAACAAAATTCCAGTGAAAGCCAATAGTCTACTCTATAATATTATTGTAACATTTGCTCACCATTGTGCTCTGTTCTCTCAAAATAAAGTTCAAAGTTCGTTGCGTTTTTTGTGGGACACCCTGTACATGAGTAAATTTGTTCATCTCAGTAAATGGCGTTTTGAACGTGCTTCTAACGAACACGTGACAAACAACAATACATAAAACAATAGTGGGATATAGTACGTTAGGCATATGTTTTGCTCTATACAGTGATGTGTGAGCCTTTAGAATGTTTATCAATACTTTTGACCTCTTGCCATAAATGTTGCCTTAAATATGATCTGCAACAATCGTGATAAATCTATTTTAAGATTACTCTACTTTGGTTTAGTATTGTTTTTTTGTTCAATAATCTGTTCCAGGAAATGGAAATCTTACCATTTGAAAAAAGTTTTGAAAATGAAGTATGTACTTGAAAGATGTTTATTTTAGATTGATAGAATACTAAAATTGTGTGCAATAGCACTTCATCAAAGTATAGTGTGTATGAAGTGCTTAAAATATATGCAACATAATACTAATAAAACTGGCAACTCAGGTGCAGTAAAGTAAAATCTTAAGTATTTTGAGAATATGGAAAGTAAAGGGGGAAATTGTGTTTTAAATACAAGAAAGTAGACTAACTCTATCATGTTGAAAAAACGAGAATGGATCAAAAAGGAGCAGCACTTTTGTTTCAGTCAAAAATCCAAGCCTTTCTAAAATTCATAGATAGAAAAATAAAAAAGGTTTGTAACCTTTGCTTGAAATTTATACAACAAACTCAATACATTCTTATATGCTGCAGTACCTGTATAATGTGATTATCCTGCTGTATCTAAACATTTCATTCAAGCCCTTTGGGAACACTTTGTTTTTTAAAACATCCTGATTCTTAAACTTGTAAGCTGCAAAAAGTCGGTCTCGATAAGGGAAAAGAGGCAAAATATAGATTACCTCATTATATAAATATTATAACCATCACAATGTTGCTAGATCCATTAACTGACCCAATTTTTATTACCTGTTTGTTTAATAACCATTTTTCTTTGGAAATGTAATTGATATTTGCTAAAAATAATTAATAACTAGGTAAAATGTACTTAAGATGAAGTTAGAAAAAAACATTGTTCGAAGGACATCCTGGCACTTGTTTCTGAGGTGTTCTTGTCAGGGCAAACATTTGTGTACTACTTTTTCTATTATATTCCCTATGGAGTGTTTGATGACACTATTCCTGAAGAACTTATCACCCCCCTAGGGGTACATTTCAATTTTATGTTTTTTTATTCACTGAGGTATGCAGCTGCAAGAAATCCCAACAGACACGTTTATACTAGAAAATAGATTAATTGATAACAACAGTATGGTATTGTTGGATCCATTTAGTGACCTGATTTTGGAACCAACCAGTACATTATTCTTACCTTTACCTTGAAGTAAGGTAATGTGTATTGTAGCAGTCTCAATCCCAGAGGCTAAATAATATTATTCAGGACCTCTGGATGAAATATTTTGAGTTAAGATTCAGATATTGTACTTTAGGATTAAATGGTATCATGCATTTATTGTGATTGTATGTTTACCAGCCTCTTATAGGTTGTTGACATCCTCTCTAGTCAACAGAACCACACAAAAAACAAAGAACCATGCAAAAATGGAAATATTATCTGATGAAACCAGTGCACCTGTAAATATGTACACTTCAAACAAAAATCAAAAATGAAATAGCAGGTGAAATAGTCACTTTTCTGACTTTGCTTAACCTATCTACATTTTTGGTTAACTTTTTCAAGAGACAATTTTTCTTTTAATATATGATATAGATCTGGTAACATTATTGTATGTTTTAACCACAAGGTTGAAAGTACATGGTAAGTTAATATTGTCAAGGTCAGTTGCTTAAGGTGTCTGGTCCATGATAGATCTACCCAAAAATTTCTAGTAAAAATCGGCATGAATGATATTCTATCGATGTAGAACCGATTTTTAAAATAAAAATTGGAGGTCACTGGACACGTTTATGTATGCAAGTCGCTTTAAAAACAGCATTTTTTGAAAAATTTACTACAGGGGTCTATGGGAAATTTTGCAAAGTGACATTATTTAGTGTTGATTCAAAACCTTCCCACCGAAAGGTTTTTTTTTTTTTTTTTTTTTTTTTTCATTTTTTTCTCAACAGTTGCGTACAAGTATGTTCCTTCAATAAACAAAATAAAAAGTGGGGGTCACCAACCTATTTTTCACAAAAATTGAGAAAATGTGACATTTTTGGGCTTCTAAACACTATTCCGCGTATACTAAAATTGTACGATAGTGGTGTGTAGCTATCATCTCTCCCATTTCATCTCACTTAACATCATCGCGTGCAAAGAGCTTAAGAGTTGATTTCAAAGCTATTATTATGTTCTATAGGATGAGAGATATAAACAGCTTACATTGTCTCTGTCATCTACTTTACGTACAATAGTTTCTATACAGAACCATCTGGCTAGATTCAAGGTTAGCACTGAACTAGATAATGTTTTCAACATAGAATTGGGGCACTCAGGGATAAATGCTGAGCTATGTAGATTTATAATGGTAATTGGAAACTGATTTTGTTGATGAATTGTTTCTAAATTGGCAGAGTAACAAACGATGTTAAAATCAAACTAAATATGTGTTCTACTATTTTACAAATATGTGTACCACTTTCTTGTGTATGGTTACAAATGAAAATATCTGAATCGCAAATACAAGTCTTGTAAAAATTGGAATATTTGATAAGTTCAATACTTCTGTATTTATTCTAACTTTTGTGTTATAACCGGTTTTTCTGTTCTTCAAAATGTTCTTAGTTTCAACTCAATATTTCAAGATTCCCCTGTTCTTTTAATATTTATTTGTTTTCTCCATTTCTTGGGTGATGTTTTTCCACATTTTCTTCCTCATGCATTTTGTTGAATATTCGAATTTACGAGTTTTGTTAATACAGGCTCAAATACAAATACATGTAGTATTCTGTTGTTTGGATACCCAACAATAAAATTCAATATTTTCAAAGAAAGTGAAAATAATTTCAGCCTTACCCAAATGGATTATATAGAAAAATTACCAAGGAATGTGTAGTGTAAAATAAGAGATATGGACTAGAATTAATCTCTATCAATGGTCTATAATTGTTTCCTTGGGCAAGAAACTTTACTCTACTTTACTCCTTCATTGGATATGCATGTTATGCAAGTACTTGTATCATTGACTGACTGACTGACTTGTTATTTGGAAATACTTTATGTAATATAGCCACACGCTTTAAGCCTTTAAGATGTGAGCTTATTAATATCTATATCTATTTAACAGAATAAATTGGCAGAGCTGTATAAATGACATTCATCTTGCTCACACTTTTTAAATAACATCAATCAATGATCGCAACTTTTCATATATGATAATGCAAAACCCCGCCTCAGCCTTACAAGTTATTGCATAAATACTAGTCTACTGTACAAAAGAAAACTGCAACCTGGCTAACTAATTATGGTGGTATAAAGCTTTAATCACTGAACAATTAATAGGTCTGCTTTAATTTCAAGATTTTAAATTGTGAATGTTTAATTTTAGTAGCATTATATTATATCAAAAGAGAAGTCTTTGCCTCTAACCATTCATTAAACAAAAGGGATAGACTTATAAAATTATATTGAAAATTCTGCTCTGATTCATCTTAGCAACAATACATAAAACCAAGTAAATCTTGATGAATTTTTTGTTATAAACAATTACTAAGACTGTCTTAACTGACAATAATAGAAATATTTTGTAATAGCATGTTTACTCAAATACTGCCCCACCAGATATTATTATTGTTATAATTACAATTATATATTTAAGTAGAATACTCGATGGTCTTTTGTTAACACGACGAAATTATTCAAATTATGTTTGTTTCTGTTTGTTTTATAATGAAACATGGCAGCAATTTAAAGTTTAAACTGATGGCAATTTATATTTTTCTGGTTTTACTAATTTCACAATAGTTTTGCTAAAGATCGAAAATATGTGTTCATTAATCTCTAGCCAACCATAAATGCGGCAGCCTTTATTTTGCACTTCAAGTCAAAAAGATCCAAAGGATGTAAATTTGCAAATGTGGGCTGTTCTGGCAAAATTAGAGGAAAGTGGCAAATATACATTTTGAATAAATGGCATCTAAAGTAGGTTGAAAAAGACACAATTTCGTTTTTTGACACAAAATGCCTTCATGCATAAGTGTTTACCAATATCTTAAGTTTTGAAGGTCAACTTTGGTGGAAAGTGCAATTATTTACGGTTAATTGATTGCATGTTGCTAGTATACACTTTAGTAATCAGTAATAGAGCACCCCTCAAATTGACTTTTTGCAGATTCGTACTTGCTTTAGAACACCTGCAAACTTTCATTTCTAAAATATGATCTAGAATACGAAACATATCTAATTATTTAGAGGAACCGAGAGGTCACACTTATGTTTGGTTTCAGATGAACTTTCATAAATATGTGATATGAAAAATTCCTTATTATAACGTTGAAACAAAATGCTCCAGATCTCCAGGTTCTAGAAATGTAAATAATGATGTAAATGTTATTTTATATAATCTAAGATAAACAATTGATCGGTTTACTCTTTCATCTTTTTCAATAATGCAGCGTTATTGATATGCAGTCACTATGTAATGTTTTTGTCATTTGTATGTGCATTGGAAAGACCATAACGGAAATAAAGATGAAAGGCTGAAAAAGGTTATGACGCACAAACTTGCTTATTTCTTTAAATAATGGTGTTTCTTTGTTGTATAAGAGAACAATTGAAAAAAGAGTAATGCGTATATTGCCATCATTTTTGTTTTGATATTTTTGAGCCAGATAAGATCAATCATCAATTTTTTTTCATCAAGTGTATTTGTATGACTTTATCAAAATAAAACAAAAGAACAAGAAATAAAGGCACATTGTATGTGACGCATAGAATGTGGGATGCTAAATTTTCAATAAGTTATATATAATTTTATTTTAATTCAGCTCTTCTTTTAGCATTTGCATAATACCTTGATATCAAAGGGTTTCATCGGTATTTTGACATTTTGAAAGTAAGTTAAGAAAAGAAATTGCTTTTAAACACAATATGATACTTCATTTGTATTCATTGAAATGCCAACATGAGATTTGATAGGTAGTACATTTAAATGTTATCAAAGCATTGCGACTGTATGCATGGAACATTAGACGACCTCAGGGGTTTGTGAACATTATCAACTTTTTATTTGTAGGGCATACAAATAATAAAGTGTTAATGGAAATGTTTTTCTTGGAAAATGTGTGATCGATGTCTTCAGCGAAAGTCATAGTTGCATGATAATAAAGGTTACCTTTTATAATTAGGCAGACTTCCGACCCAGTAAAAAGAGATACGAATGAATTGCATGAAAATCATCTTAAAAATGTTCTGATAAAGAATCTGTTTATCCCCGGAGAGGGGACTGTCGCATTTATTAAAAAACTAAAGAAAATGTCACTTATTTTGAGATCCGGGATATGTATTTGCATAACAGTCTCTTCAATAACTACTCCTATGTCGCTACCTGTGGTGACAGTGCAAGCGCGTACTGTACTGTGAAAGCGGTACCATAGCAACGCATGACCCGATGCATCAATTGACCTAGCAATATCATTGCACAACAACATGTTCGGCTTCGTAAAGAAACATGACTTGGTAGTCGGAAAAAACTTGCAAAAATGTGCATTATAACAAGGTTGTAGAAGCAAAATAATGCACTATTCCGACGTAGGATATAATATATTGTTGGATTCATGTGACGATTTTTCAAATTTTACTTTTAGTCGACTATCTTTGCGACAAAAGTTCAGTAAATTATGTCCTCATCATGCAGAAGTTTACCATTGCCGTACTGTACGATGTGATGTGAGCAGAATAACAACATTGCTGAAAGAACTTTAAATAAATAAACGTCTTGCAGGTATGTTAAGGTCTTTTTAATTAATACTTCATTACTAAAATGACTTTTATTAATATCTCGTTGATGACCAAGTCATTTGGCGAATGCCAGGCCTGCCCTCGACTGCACAGTATGCTACCACGATACACAACTAGCACATAACCTGTACTTGGACCTGTACATGCAACTTTGCTTACACTTGCAGAGCTACTTAAATGCTTGTTTACAAAATGTATTGCAAAACTTTGTGTATAAATCTTTAATGATCTTCCTGAAATGTTGTCTAACAATTTTAAAAGGATTTTATCAGCATCGTCTTGCCATGTTTTACTTTTTTCAACATGTATTTTTTGACGTACAGTAATATTTCAACTTCATTCCATCTCCCCATTTTACTCATGACTTCAAATCTGTTCTACATTCTTAAATAACACATTTGCTTTCTTTGTGTATTTCAGATGAGAGAATATCATGGGTTGCACTTCAAGCCAAGGCGGTAATCGTGAGCTTCAGACGGTACTTGCTTCAGATTTCACCTGGTGATATGAACTTTCAACTTTGAAGTTGCATGACCATGGAACATTTTTAATTGTAATGGAGTGGAGTTGAGCCATATTTACATTCAGGCTGTCAAATTGTGCGGGATTGATAACAGACGAAATTGAGGAAATTGTGTCTTTATGAGAAAAAATACATACGAGTTGATTGAGGGAACTTTGAGCTTCAAATACTTGCTCCCGAGGGAAAAAAAAATTATGCCCCGTTTACATTATTTGAGGTTGTCGATACATCATGATATGAACTCCTTGCACTGATTTAATTAAATTCTATATAAACTAATAATAAAGGAAATATGTGTAGTTTTCAACCATATTCTCGACAATGTTCGAGATCTGATAATATTCAAGTCAGTATAGCTAAAACGTCTGTCAACAAAGCGAAGTGATGTCCAAATTAATGTTCATGGAAGAG
>JXSR01S022681.1:117785-143435 GCA_000969725.1 Ophiothrix spiculata
TTTAGGAACTTCAACTTCAGACTCAGTTCTGCAATTGGGATAAATTTCATATCATAAATTAGCTGAGTTCATAAGTGACTTATCATAAATTATGCCAAAAAATCAAAGTTGCAGAAAATCCTACTGATATTTTTTTAGCTAAATCAATCAATGTTGAAGAATTACAAAGACTTTTGAGTCGAATCAAAAACAGCTGATTCGGCGATCGTAGTCTTTTACACAAGCGTGCTATGCATATTACACATGTAAGATTCAGTAGTACATCGTTACGAATTGGTAGCGCATGCGTTGGGAGGCTAACTGTATTTAGTAATTTTCGTGGTCATTTCTTACTTTGATACCCTGATATTTTTCCACGTAAATTACCTAGCAGAAATCAAAATAATGAAATAAATTGATAGGATTATGTAAAAAACATATCAGCACAATGTCCAGTGATATTATTACTACTTTTTAGCTTGGAAAGGGGGACTAAAATTGAACGTGAATTTTCCGAAAAAATTACTTCGTCACGTGTACGAGTGTGTATGACCGGAAAGGCTGCAGAATTCGTAGGGTCATTTTTGAAAAATCGCCGCCACTTCTAGGGCAAATTTCATGAAAACCAGACAGTTTTAACTTCGGGGATAAATTGAATTAGTTTTTGTATATATTTCTCTACTGAATTGTGGTAAAGAAATGTATCTCTAGAATGTACACCACCTCGATGAATTTCTGGACTGATATTTTGCCGTGGGAAGTCTGCCTAAATGATGAATTTTTGTTTTCAATGTATATACCCAAAGAATCAAATATTTTAAGCTTGTTTTAATATGCATTATTTTAAGAAGAAAAAGGATATATTCTTTGTGCATTCTGTTCTTTTACTCAGAGACGCAAGTTTTCGGATATCTGGTTTTCTGTATACAAGTAAAAAAATAGTTTTTAATCGTACTTACCAAAATTCAGGTTTCGTCCTTTTCTTTTTTAGTCGTGCGTGTATTGAATCTTATGGTAAATTTTAACTACCATGAACCAGAGGTCATTGGCTGGCTGTGTTTTTGTTTGCTTGTGTTTTGCTTAATGTTTTCAAGTGGCAAAAGTGGATATTTCAGCTTCAAAATGTCTTTTTTCAAAAGAGTTCAAAGAAGTGATGTCATAAAGCCCTGGAGAAGTGAGTAAAGAACTTGTGGGTTTGGAAATGGACTTGAATGGTGATTTTTTTTACTTTTACTTAATCACCTCCATGGCCAAATTATTGACATAATTTAAGCAACTAGCCTGACACAGCTGTATTTTGATCACTATGAAAAAAAATTAATGTGTTTTTTTTTCTTTTTTCAAATACAGATGCAAATGACTAAAGATTTAATGATCGAAATCTGTGCAAGAACTGTTCAGATAAAAGCAGAAATCCAATCTTTTCTTCATGTGTAAGAAAATTTGAGCTTGGGATTAAATAATAAACTTGAAAGATGCTTAATTGGAGAGTAAGAGAATACCACATTTTGTGCAATAGCACTTCATACAAAAGAAGTGCCTGGGTAGAGCTCAAAATGTAAATGTAAAAAAATCTTGGAAAACAATACCAAAGAGGCAGGCATCTCAAATGCATTGTAAACCTTTATATTTTTAGAATGTACAATGAAATACCACAAAACTCTCCCTTATTGTGTTTGACTAATTCAGTCAATTCACATTTAAAAACACAATAGACAACAAAGTATGATCTCTACTTTTTTTGACCCATAAACATCTCCTAAATTCTTTAGTAGAAAATATGAAAGGTTTTTGACCTCTGCCTCAATACATTCTATTACAGCATAATGTATTCTTGTAACCTGCAATTAGATTACACTTCTTTATCTAAATATTTTACTTGAGCCCTTTGGGAACATTGTTTTTTTAAACATCCTGATTTTCAAACTCATAAAGCTGCAAGCGCAAGTAGCTAGTCTCAATAAAAGGAAAAGGTAAAATATTGATTACCTGATTGTAAAAACATGATGTTGATGCATCCATTAACTGGCCCCATTTTAGTTTCTGTCCTGTTTGTTTAATAATCTTTTGTCTTTTAAAATAAGTGATTGATTTGTCTATAAATGAATGTATAATTGATGAAAAATTTATTCAAATTGAAAAATAAATATTGTTTATAGTATGTACTGGCACTTCATTCTCAAATATTTTTGTAAGAGAAAACAGATACATAAACATGTACTGCTTCAACGTTAAATTCCCTATGGGGAGTTTGTTGACATTGTTCCCCTCAAAGAACCATACAACCCCTTGGGGTACGTTTCACTTTTATGGTTTTTTTATTCACTAAGGTATGCAGCTGCATGAACTCCCAACAGACAACTTTATACTAGAAAATAGATTAATTGATAATAACAACAGTATGGTATTGATGGATCCATTTAGTGACCTGATTTCTAGAACAAGCGTGTACATTATAGTAACCTTTACCTTGAAGTTTTATCATTCGTGTGGTAGAAGTCTCACTCTAGAGGACTTACTAATATTATTCTGTAATAGTTTTGAGTTCAAATTCTAGATATTGTTCTTTATGTAAATGAACATATGTAGCAAATTATTATGTGAATCATTATGTGAAAACGTACACCAACATCCTAGAGGAATACATACATCAACCTTTTGAACGTTATCTAAGCTCCGTCAAGTCAACACATGCACCTTTAGGAACATACAAGTTTGAAAGACTATCTCAAGTGAACACAGCTGGAAATATGTTCACTGGGTAAATAAAGTAGAAATAAGCAAAGTCTATTTACTGACCTGATTTTTAACTTATACAGAAGACAATTTTGGTAAATTTCAATCATCATTGATCAGGTAACATTAATGTATGTATAAACCAAAGGGTAAGTTAACATTATCAAAGTTGGTTGTTTTGGAGATCATGGTGACTACTGAGTCTGAATTAACCGTTAACTGTCAAAAATTATTCAAAACTAAACAAGTCAAAATACATCACAACAAACCATTGCATAATTGTCTAAGCCTGTCTATAAGCATCTAGAATGAGTAAAATGCTTGGGTTTCCCTCCCCTCCCTGTAGCACAATGCCACTACTCTCACCTGTGACATAAGAATTCTCTGATACCAGCTATTGCTTGGTGCACACTGTGCTTGTTTTTATTCCTCGCCTCCCCTTCTCCAATGGATTTGTACTTTGTTTATTTTGCCGTTCCCGTTGAAAATGCTGAATGCTTGGAACTATAAGGGTTATTACTACACATTACTCTATAAATATTTCAGGCTTTATTATTTCTTCTAACACATCATGATTCTTGTCAATCTTGTCAAAGAAAGAGTTGCAGATGTATAAAATTCACAAAAATGTTGTATGTGTAAAAGAATAACATGAGATATTTTCAGGTCCACTGAGACCATCTTGTACATAAATGGAACCTTTACTTTGATACCTTGGGAAATGCATGTATTGTGGTGGATTTATTCCCAGGGGCTTCATAATGTTATTTTCCTGTAAATTTAGAATTGAATTGTGTATTCTAAGTTAAGTATGAAATTTTTACATGATAAGTGAGAGGAAACATAATTTGTAATTGAACTTGGCTATCCCCCACTGAAATAAGGAGAAATTGAATATTTACTACATATTAAATTACATAAGGGCAATGTGTTTTAATCTCTATGCAATATGTTACGGCACTTATGCGAAAATGCAACTTTGAACTCTGTTTTAATAAGCTAATTTTTGTTTTTTACAGGTAAAGGTAAATGTTCAGAGAGAGCTGAATGATGCATGGATTGTCCATGTTAATTGGGAAGCCTTGAATGGGCAGAGCAGATTACGGGAAATAGTTTATGTGTTTTTGAGTTTAAAAGAAAAAGTAATGTCTTAAAAGAAGTTACTCTGCAAATCTATTATTGTTCTAAGGTCTTTGTACTAAGAACTTCAATATTTAAAAGAGGTCACTATGAAAATTACTGAGTCAAAATGACCAACTTTTTGAACCATTATTTTTGAAATCCAACAATGTCAAAACGTTAATGGTGTTAATGAATGAAAGGTCAATTTTACATTGTGATCTCTTCATGTAATGTACAAACTTTTCACATACAGGATATATGACTGACACCAACGTATGGTTAATGAATTGAACCTATACTTAACAGACACAACCCTATGGATAACGAATTGAATGAACTTCTAACGATCAAATAATGAACAAAAATGTGTAAAACAAAAGAGTAAATGTTACACATATGTTTTGCAACTGCTGTGGGAACATTGTTTTTCATCCACAGAAGACAAAAAATTATTTTGTGTAGTAGCTCATCATATACATGAGTAAATTTATTCATCTCAGTAAATGGCGTATTGAACGTACTTCTAACGAACACATGACAAACAACAATACATAAAACAATAGTGAAATAAAGTATGTTAGAAAATGTTTTGCTCTACACGGTGATATGTGAGTCTTTAGAGTGTTTATTAATACTTTTGACCTCTTTCTATAAATGTTGCCATAAATATGATCTTCAACAATCATGATAAATCTATTTTAAGATAACTCTACTTTGGTTTAGTATTGCTTTTTTGTTCAGTAATCAGTTCCAGGAAAAGGAAATCTTACCATGTGAAAAAAAGTTTTGAAAATGAAGTATGTGCTTGAAAGATGTTTATTTAAGATTGATAGAATTCTAATATTTTGTGCAATAGCACTTCATCAAAGTGTAGTGTCTATGAAGTGCTTGAAATATATGTAACATAAAACTAATAAAGCTGGCAACTCAGGTGCAGAAAAATATAAGTATTTTGAGAGTATGGAAAGTAAAGAAGGAAATTTTTTTTATCTACTAGAAAATAGACTAACTCTATCATGTTGAAAAAACGAGAATGAATCACAAAGGAGCTGTACTTATGTTTCAATCAAAAATCCAAACTTTTCCAAAATTCAAAGACATAAAAAATAAAAAGGTTTCTAACCTTTGTTTGAAATTGATACAACAAAACTTAATACATTCTTATATCCTGCAGTACCTGTATAATGTGATTATGCTGCTGTATCTAAACATTTCATTCAAGCCCTTTGGGAACACTTTGTTTTTTAAAACATCCTGATTCTTAAACTCGCAACCTGCAAAAAGTCAGTCTCGATAAGGGAAAAGAGGCAAAATATAGATTACCTGATTATATAAATATTATAACCATCACAATAATGCTAGATCCATTAACTGACCCAATTTTTATTACTTGTTTGTTTTTCTGTGGAAATGTAATTGATATTTGCTAAAAATGATTAATAATTAGTGTAAAATGTACTTAAGATAAAGTTAGAAAAAAATCATTGTTCGAAGGACGTCCTGGCACTTGTTTCTGAAGGGTTTTTGTCAGGGCAAACATTTTTGAACATGTGTACTACTTCTTCTGTTATATTCCCCGTGGAGTGTTTGATGAAACTGTTCCCTTCAAAGAACCATACTACCCCTTGGGGTACATTTCAATTTTATGGTTTTTTATTCACTAAGGTATGCAGCTGCAAGAAATCCCAACAGACAAATTTGTATTAGAAAATAGATTAATTGATAACAACAGTATGGTTTTGATGGATCCATTTAGTGACCTGATTTTAGAACCAACCAGAACATTATTCTAACCTTTACCTTGAAGTAAGGTAATGTGTATTGTAGTAGTCTAAATCCCAGAGGCTAAATAATATTATTCTGGACCTCTGGATGACATAGGATGAGTTCAGATTCAGATATTGTACTTTAACCCTTTCCAGTCGGACCACTTTTTCCGTCCCAGGCTGAATGCATTTTACCTCTAAACTGACCCTGAAAGCAAACCCAAACCATCCTTAGACATATTCCACATAATTAAATGAGACCTAGGCACAATACACCTTTTTGTACTATACAAATAGCCTGGGATAGTAATTTTGAAGGTCAGAGGCAGTGAGTTCAGTTATAGTTCACTGTTAGTTATGGCGTATGGTATACGTCATACGCCTGAGCTGACAGTAATTTATGAGGTATACCATACCTCATACGACTGAAAAAGGTTAAGATAAAATGGTATCATGCCATTATTGTGATTGTACGTTTACCAGCAGCCTCTTATAGGTTGTTGACACCCTCTCTAGTCAACAGAACCACCCAAAATGCAAAAGTGGAAATATTATCTGATGAAACCAATGCACCTGTAAATATGTACACTTATCAATCAAAGATGAAATAGCAGGTGAAATAGTCAATTTCCTGACTTCGCTTAACCTATCTACATTTTTAATCAACTTTTTCATATGACAATTTTTCTTTTAAAATCTGTTATGGATCTGGTAACATTATTGTATGTTTTAACCACAGGGTTGAAAAAGTACATGGTAAGTTAATATTGTGAAGATCAGTTGCTTAAAGTGTCTGGTCCATGATAGATCTGCCTGAAAATTTCTAGTAAAAATCAGCATGAATGATATTTTATCAATATAGAACCATTTTTCAAAATAAAAATTGGGGGTCACCGGACTCGTTTTTCTATGCAAATCAGTTTAAAAACAGCATTTTTCAGGGGGGTTTTGGGAAAAATTGCTACAGGGGTCTATGGGAAATGTGGCAAAAGTGACATTATTTAGTGTTGATTCAAAAACTTCCCACAGAAATGTTTTGTCATTTTTTTTCAAAAGTATGTTCTTTCAATTAACAAAATAAAAAGTTGGGTCACCGACCTTTTTTTCACAAAAATTGAGAAAATGTGACATTTTTTGGCTTCAAAACACTATTCCGTGTATACTGCGTATGCGTGTTGCTGCACTTGCGAAATCAAAAACAGTGTGAACCAGTACGCGTGGACCAGACACCGTAAGTGCACTGCCATGTGAAACTTGTGTGAGTAATCCAGGTAAGCTCTTCAATTAATTTTCCATTATCTATGAAGGTGCAATTTCAATCTTTTTGTTAACTTGAGCAAGCAGCTGTGTAAATTATATAAAATATTTTGCATATTGAAAAATGTATCAAAGTTACATTTGGATCTGTTTAAATTTTGGAACAGCTTAGTACATAAATTTAACCTTCAGACCTTGAGAAATGTGACATGTTTTATTATCCATTCAATTTACTCTGATAATGTTTGAGTACTCTCATGATTTACATATTCCGAGGTTTTTTAACGAAGATATTGATAGTGCAACATCAAAGTTTATGCTAGGATCTCAAACAGGAGCACCCATCCATGTGTTTTATTGCACCATCTATCTCTTTATTTTGTTGCCCAGTGACAATACACAGCTATTCATATCCGCTACAATGAGCACAAGATTGCCCAGTGTGAAACCTGCTGTATGTTTTGTGTGCAACTTACGGTATGACACATTTTTTGATTATGACTGCTTTTTTTTTGTTTTTTTTTCTTTTGGTAATGAACAAGTAAATTTTATCCTTCAAATTGTTAACGGTTTTTTTTACACTTGTTATTTTTTGGAAAAGTAACAGAATTTTTAGATAAGCTATTTTTGTTCGCTGAAGATTTTAAATACAGAAGTTTGAAATTTGTATATTGTGCCTCAAGAGCCCAGGGTTGGGGGGTACTCAACCATTGCTTATGTAGGGATGTGCAGCCCAGATGTCTGACACAAGTGTTTTGGGAACTTATGATTGACTCTGAAATTGTAATCTAGAATACTATAGTGACTCTAAAATAACACTTATGAATACATTTTGAGGGTTAATTATTTGGCTATGGAAACAATCCAAAGTTTTGTTAAATTAGGGATCTTGCAATTAAGAACTGAATTACTGAGTCTGATGTACTAGATTTTTAAAAAGGGCTTTTGAATTAAAGGTTTTACCTGTGCTTACTTGTGCTTGAAATGGGAGTAGCTTGAAAAAAGGGGTCTTCTGGACCACACATACCTGCACGTGACCCTTTCTTGAGGCCTTCCCTACTGCAGGAAAAGCAAAGCTTTAAAATATGATGGTTGAGTGAACATCAATAGTTACTGATTGCAATTGATGTGTTACTTTTAAATGTTTATTTAGACCTACATAATTTGACCACTGGAATTTCACCTTGAATGGTTTTATTACCATCACATCATTCTTGTGTAAATAAACCCAATTTATTTGTTTACTTTATTTGCTGTGTTCTTTTAAGTGCATGAATAATTTACCTTGTAAATAACCATTATGTTAGCATAGGATTTGTATCATTTACCTATTGGTTTTCACTGTGCATAATTAATGAGTTAGGAACAATGGTGGTGGAAGGTTAAAATTTTAGGGTGGGGGAATGGCAATTTTTTTAAAATCCAAATTTGTTTTGAGCAAAAATGGTTTGGAGGAAACTTATGATATTTTCTAATGTGCGCGTAGCGCACAAAAAAATCTTGTCAAATTTGCGTGTAGCACGCTAAATTTTTTGATTTTTCACATTTAAATAAATTATCAAAACAAAGGGAAACTTTCATTTTTGTCTTGCCTGAACATAGTGAGGAAGAGACATACCAGTCATATTTCTGTGTGCCGTCTGCCGTTCGCAGCATATCTCCAGAACCGTATGGTGTATGGTAACGAAACTTAGTGACATGAAGGGTCTTAGGATAAACTTGCACTGCAAAACTTTTGGGAGTGTGCATGTGGTCAAGGCCATTCAAGGTCAAAAGATCATTTGAAGTCAAATCTCAAAAACTTAACCTGTTATCATCCAAGGTCATTTCAAGATCATGGCTATAAATCATAAACCCTAGAGCCTACATGGATTAAACGTTGATCCGAGGTCAATTGGTTCATCAGAGGTCAATTTAAGATCACATGTACCATCCGTCAGATGCATGTGGCATCTCTCCCGAGCTTGCCCCATTGTGTAAAAGGAACTACATTGGATCATATCATGTTAGAGTAAGAATCATATTTATTGGCCATCAAATTCATACATCTTCGTATTGCATCGTTGATGCCCTCGTTTTTCTGTGAAGTTATAAAAGATGATTACTTTTTTCTAGGCATTATGCTTTTAGTTAATATACAAAATATGAAGCACAACCTCTGGAAGAAACTACTGTATGTTTAAAATAAATTTCTTATATCCCTATTGTATGATAGTGGTGTGTAGCTATCGTCTCTCCCATTTCATCTCACTTAATATCATCGCGTGCAAAGAGCTTAAGAGTTGATTTCAAAGCTATTATTATGTTCTATAGGACGAGAGATATAAACAGCTTACATTGTCTCTGTCATCTACTTTATGTACAATAGTTTCTATACAGAACCATCTGGCTAGATTCAAGGTTAGCAGTGAACTAGATAATGTTTGTCACATAGAATAAGGGCACTCAGGGATAAATGCTGAACTATGTAGATTTATAATGGTAATTGGAAACTGATTTTGTTGTAACGTGTAAACTGATGGCAATTTATTTAACTGGTTTGAATAATTTCACAACGGTTTTACTAAAAATTGAAATATGTCTTCATTAACTCTTAACCAGATATAAATGTGGCAGCCTTTATTTTGCAGTATAAGAGAAAAACATCCAAAGTTGTAATTTTGCAAATGGACTTTTTGCAGCTTAGTACTTGCTTCAGAACACCTGCAAAGTTTAATTGCTAGAATATGATATAGAGTATGAAAAATATCTATTTATTCAGAGGTCCAATGGACTGCATTTATTTTGCCTTTCAGATGAACAGCCATAAATATGTGATTATGAAAAATTCTCTCAAATCATGTTGAAACGAAATACTCCACATATTAGGTTCTAAGAATGTAGGTTATGATGTAAGTGCTATTTTATATAACCTAAAGTGAAACAATTGATCGGTTTACTCTTTCATCTTTTTTCAATAATGCAGTGTTATTGATATGCAGTCACTAAATAATTTTTTTTGTCAATTTTGTGTGCATTTGAAAGAGCATAACGGAAATGAAGATGAAACGCTGAAAAGGGATATGACGCACATAAAACTTGCTTATTTATTTAACTAAATGGTGTTTCTTTGTTGTATAAGTGAACAATTGAAAAAAGAGTAATGTGTCTATATTGCAATCATTTTTGTTTTGATCTTTTTGAGTCAGATGTGATCAATCATCATTTTAATGGAGATTATTTGTTTGATTTTGTTTAAATCAATCAAAAGAAAAAGAATAAAAGAACATTATATGTGGCACATTGAACATGAGATGCTAAAATTTTTAAATAAGTTAGATATAATATTTATTTTAATTCAGGTCTTTTCATATATGCATGATACCTTGGTATCAAAATGTTCCATCGGTATTTTGACATTTTGATAGTAATTTAAGAAACGAAATTTGTTTTTAAACTCAATATGATACTTCATTTGTATTCATTGAAATGCCAGCGTGAGATTTGATAGGTAGTACATTTAAATGTTTTCAAAGCATTGCGACTGTATGCATGGAACATTAGATGACTTCAGGGGATTGTGAACATTATCAACTTTTCATTTATAGGGCATACAAATAATAATGTGTTAATGGAAATGTTTTTCTTGGAAAATGTGTGATCGATGTCTTCAGCGATACTCATAGTGGCATGATAATAAAGGTTACCTTTTATAATGATGAATTCGGTTTCATTGTATATATCTAACAAACAACAAATATTCTAAGTATGTTTCATTTGCATTATTTTAGAAAGGGAAAAGGATATACGAGGGGGTATCAAAAAGTTTTAAAGATCACCAATAAGGAAATTAGCCAGGAACAGAATTTTATTATGTGACCCTTAAGTCATCTTTACATAGCCACTGTGCAAAGTAACACATTCCTCCCACTTTAAACTGGATGTCTACAGGCGGACTTTGTAGAGGTCCTCTTTTAGCCAAAAAAGCCTTATTGTGTTTTGCTAGAAGTCAACATTTTCAGATCAGCCATTCTTTATTACAACATTGTGATGTCATTTATTGACCAATTCTCATAATTTTGGTATCACTGAAAAGAGGAGATCCTAACCTATACAATGGTATCAAAAATCTAAATATTGAGCGTGTCATCATAGAATCACTTGGTGGGAACCCTTCAAATGCAGGAGGTTAACCACACCGTGTTTCTTTGATTTATCCATACAATTTATCTGGTTAGTGAAAGCAGATTGTTGCCATCTATAGTCACCTGTATAGAAAGTGTAAATGCTATTGAAATCATTTTTGCACCATAATGTACACAAGGACCAGTGACCATTCTGACAAAGGTTCATTGATATAGCTTCTTTCCTTCTGGATGATCTTTAAAACTTTTTGATACCCCCTCGTATTATTGTGCATTTTGTTCTTTACTAGTCTTCCAGTCTATGCCACTGGACCACAAAGTATTGAGCTTTACATTTATTTCAGTTAAAACCTATAAGCCACTTCTGAAAGTAGAAAATCTCAAAGGTTTCTGACCTCCGCCTTAACATATTCTTGTATCTTGGTGTTCCTCCTGCAATATGATTACATTGCTGTATCTAAATATTTTACTTGAGCCTTTTGGGAACATTGTTGTTTAAACATCCTGATTGTCAAACTCATAAAGCTGAAAGCACAAATAGCTTATCTCATTAAAAGGAAAAGATAAAACATTGATTACCTGATTGTTGATGTATCCATTAACTGGCCCCATTTTAGTATCTGTCCTGTTTGTTTAATAATATTTTGTCTTTTAAGAATGTGATTGATTTGTGTGTAAAGGAATGTATAATTGATGCAAAATGTATTTAAATTTAAAAATAAATATTGTTTATAGTATGTGCTGACACTTCATTCTAAAATATTTTTGTAAGAGAAAACAGATATGTAAACATGCACTGCTTCAATTTAAATTCCCTGGGGAGTGTTTGTTGACATTGTTTCCTTCAAAGAACCATACTGCCCCTTGGGTGCATTTCAATTTTATGGTTTTTTATTCACTAAGGTATGCAGCTGCAAGAACTCCCAACAGACAACTTTATATTTAGACAATAGATTAATTGATAACAACAGTATGGCATTGAGAGATCCATTTAGTGACCTGATTTCTAGAACAAGCGTGTACATTATAGTAACCTTTACCTGGAAGTTTTATCATGCGTGTTATAGAAGTCTCAATCGAATGGACTTACTAATATTATTTTGTAATAGTTTTGAGTTCAAATTCTAGATATTGTTCTTTATGTAAATGAACGTATATGGCAAATCATTATGTGAATATGTACACCAACATCCTAAAGGAATACATACATCAATCTCTTAAACGTTATCTAAGCTCCCTCCAGTCAACACATGCACCTTTAGGAACATACAGTTTGAAAGACTATCTTAAGTCACTTACTGCTTCAACCTTAAATTCCCCGTGGAGTGTTTGTTGAGATTGTTCCCTTAGATTAATTTATAACTACAGTATGGCATTGAGAGATCCATTAAGTGACCTGATTTCTAGAACAAGCGTGTAACATTATAGTAACCTTTACCTTGATGTTTTGTCATGCGTGTTGTAGAAGTCTCAATCTAGGGGACTTAATAATATTATTCTGGAATAGTTTCAGTTCAAATTCTAGATACTGTTCTTTATGTAAATGAACGTATATGGCAAATTATTATGTGAATACGTATACCAACATCATAGAGGAATACATACATATACATCAACCTCTTAAACATTATCTAAGCTCCGTCCAGTCAACACATGCACCTTTAGGAACATACAAGTTTGAAAGACTATCTCAAGCCAACACAGCTGTTTATATGTTCACTGAGTAAATAAAGTAGAAATAGGCGATTTACTGACCAGATTTTTCTCAACTTATACAGAAGACAATTTTGGTAAATTTCAATCATCATTGATCAGGTAACATTAATATATGTCTTAACCAAAGGGTTAGTTAACATGATCAAAGTTGGTTGTTTTGGAGTACATCATGGTGACCTCTTAGTCTGAATTAACCGTTAACTGTCAAAAATCATTCAAAACTAAACAAGTCAAAATACATCACAATAAACCATTGCATAATTGTCTAAGCCTGTCTGTACGCATAGAATGAGTAAAATGCTTGGGTTCCTTTGCTCTCCCCATAGCACAATGCCACTGTACTCTCACCTGTGACATAAGAATTCTCTGATACAAGATCGATAGTGCCTGATGCACACTGTTTGTTTTTATTCCTCGCCTCCCCTTCTCCAATGCATTTGTGTGTGTGTTTTTCTTTTCTTTTTTTGCCGTTCGCCTTGAAAATTCTGAATGCTGGGAACTATACTCTACAAATATTTTATTATTTCTTTTAACACATCGTAATACCTGTCAACCTTGTCAAAGAAAGAGTTGTAGATGTGTGAAATTCATAAAAATGTGGTATTTAAATGAATAACATAAGATATTTTCAAATCCACTGAGACCATCTTGTACATAAATGGAGCCTTTACTGTGGTACCTTGGAAAATACATGTATTGTGATGGATTTAATCCCAGGGGCTTCATAATGTTATTTTACTGTAAATTTTAAATTGAATTGTGTATTCTAAGTTTAGTATTAAATTTGTAAGTTACATGATAAGTGAGAGGAAATCTTAATTTGTACTTGAACTTAGCTATCCCTCACTGAAATCAGGAGAAATTGAATATTTACTACATATTAAATTACATAAGGGCAATGTGTCTTAATATTACTCTATGCGATATGTTACGGCACTAATGCGAAAATGCAACTTTGAACTCTGTTTTAATAAGCTATTTTTTGTTTTTTACAGGTAAAGGTAAATGTTCAGAGAGAGCCGAATGATGCATGGATTGTCCATGTTAAATGGGAAGCGTTGAATGGGCAGAGCAGATTACGGGAAATAATTTATGTGTTTTTGAGTTTAAAAGAGAAAAAAATGTACTTAAAGAAGTTACTCTGCAAATCTATTATTGTTCTAAGGTCTTTGTACTACAGACTTCAATATTTAAAAGAGGTCACTATGAAAATTACTGATAGTAAGTCAAAATAACCAACTTTTTGAACCATTATTTTTGAAATCAAACAATGTCAAAAAATTAATGGTGTTAATGAATGAAAGATCAAAATTTTACATTGTGATCTCTAGAGGTACAAATGTACAAACGCTCACATACAGGATATATGACTGACACCAACGTATAGTAATGAATTGAACCTATACTTAATGGACACAACCGTATGGATAATGAATTGAATGAACTTCTAATGATCACATAATGAACAAAAATGTGTAAAAACAAAAGAGTAAATGTTACACTTATGTTTGGCAACTGCTGTGGGAACATTGTTTTTCATCCACAGGAGACAAGATTCTGTTCTTTAGTAGCTCATTGTATACATGACTTAAGAGAGTAAATACCTTCATCTCAGTAAATGGCGTTACCTCCTACTTCTTTATCAAAATTGGTTCTGTAGTCCACTTAGTTCGTCTATTAGAGTGTTTGTCAATACCTTTGACACCGTCCCAATTTATGACATGGTTGCTTACCACTATGTGATCTGTAACAGGTGATTTGTCTTCTTTCATAGATTTTTTTCTACGTGCACATGTGGACCTCCTACTGTCCATTTTGTATATTCTTTCATGTAATCTTTCAAAGCTTGGCTTGTTTCCCCTTTTTACAATTTCTTGCAATTTTTGCAAGGGATCTAATAAACACAGTCACAGATTTTATTAGTATCTCATTTATCCTTGGAGTTGATGAGTATGCTTTTCAATGTATTGTGTGGTTTCATTACTGTTGAGATGTTATATTTGTTGAAAGCATGCGGGAGTGTGAAGTGACTGCAGAACTCAAGATGTCTTCCGACAGAAGACAAAACAACAACAATGTTGCCATCAATATGATCTTTAACAATCGTGATAAATCTATTTTAAGATAACTCTACTTTGGTTTAGTAATGTTTTGTTGTTCAATAATCTGTTCCTGGAAAAGGAAATCTTACATACCTCATGTGAAAAAAGTTTTGAAAATGAAGTATGTATTTGAAAGATGTTTATTATAGATTGATAGAATACTAGTATTTTGTGCAATAGCGCTTCATCAAAGTATAGTGTCTATGAAGTGCTTGAAATATGTGTAACATAATACTAATAAAGCTGGCAACTCAGGTGCAGTAAAGTAAAATAAGTATTTTGAGAATATGGAAAGTAAAGGGTAAAAGGGGAAATTGTGTTTTAACTACAAGAAAATAGACTAACTCTATCATGTTGAAAAACGAGAATGAATCAAAAAGGAGCTGCACTTCTGTTTCCGTCAAAAATCCAAGCCTTTCTAAAATTCATAAGCAGACAAATAAAAAAGATTTGTAACCTTTGCTTGAAATTGATACAAGAAAACTTAATACATTCTTATATCCTGCAGTACATGTATAATGTGATTATGCTGCTGTAACTAAACATTTCATTCAAGCCCTTTGGGAACACTTTGTTTTTTAAAACATCCTGATTCTTAAACTCGTAAGCTGCAAAAAGTCTGTCTCGATAAAGGGAAAAGAGGCAAAATATAGATTACCTGATTATATAAATATAATAACCATCACAATGTTGGTAGATCCATTAACTGACCCAATTTTTATTACCTGTTTGTTTAATAACCATTTTTCTGTGGAAATGTAATTGATATTGATATAATTGAATTGTAATTAGTGTAAAATGTACTTAAGATGAAGTTAGAAAAAAATCATTGTTCGAAGGATGTCCTGGCACTTGTTTCTGAAGTGTTTTTGTCAGGGCAAACATTTATGAACATGTGGACTACTTCTTCTGGTTTATTCCCTGTGGGTTGTTTGATGACACTGTTCCCTTCAAAGAACCATACCACCCCTAGGGGTACATTTAAGTTTTATGGGTTTTTATTCACTGAGGTATGCAGCTGCAAGAAATCCCAACAGACAGGTTTATATATACTAGAATATTGATTGATTGATAATAACAACAGTATGGTATTGAGATCCATTTAGTGACCTGATTTTGGAACCAGTCAGTACATTATTCTAACCTTTACCTTCAAGTTAAGGTAATGTGTATTGTAATAGTCTCAATCCTAGAGGCTAAATTATATTATTCAGGACCTCTGGATGAAATATTTTGAGTTCAGATTCCAGATATTTTATTTGAAGATTAAATGGAATCACATGCATCACATAACTATCGTGATGTTACTTATACCAGCCTATGAAGGGTTGTTTACACTCCCTCTTTTGAGCACAACCACCTTTGAAAAAATGCAATATTGATATTTTATTTGAAGCAATACTGTAAATTTGTACACTTATTTATCAAAAAAAGAAATAGTCATTAATCAAAGAAGAAATAGTTGAAGTCCTTTTTTCTGACTTTGCTTGACCTATCTACATATTTGGTCAACTTTTGCATGTGACAATTTTTCTTTTAAATATCAGTCATTATGGATCGATCTGGTAACATATTGTATGTTTTTACCACAAGGGTGAAAAAGTACATTGTACGTTACCATTGTCAAGGTCAGTTGTGTAAGTGCACTGATGTGTGAAACATGTGTGAGTAATCCAGGTAAGCTCTACAAAAAGTTGTCTATTATTTCTCCAAACACTTCATGATGCCAATGAACTTGCAGTTTCAATGTTTTTGTTAACTTGAGCAAGTAGCTGTATAAAATTATACAAAATATTTTGGATATTAAGATATGTATCAAAAGGTACATTAGGATCCGCTTATATTTTAGAACATGTTTTGTGATCCATTCAATTTACAGCAAATGAGCTGTAAATGCAGCAAACTTCATTTCGTACTAGAAGAGAAAATTCATGTTAAGGTCATAATTTGCCGAAATCTATTTTTGACAGATTCACAATCCTTGTGCTTACTTCAAAATACCAGCAAAGTTTCATTTCAAGAAAATGGTTGGATGAAATATATCGACAGAAAATATAGGGCTTACTGATCTTTGAACGCATTTAACTCAGTTATACATTTTACTCCCTGACAACCTTTGATGGACCATAACTTGACTTCTTGAAATCAAGTGAAGTTCATTGAGGTGTCATTTTAATCCTTATAACATGGTCTTTGCAAATATTTTAAACAGTGAAAATGGCAAGAGGCTGCATTTACTTACAGCTGGTTTAAGATGGCTGATCACAAAGTAGAAAAGATGATTTAACTTGTCTAGGAGTTAAGCTTTAAGTTAAAATATTTGACAAGTATGCATAAAGTTAAAAACAAAAGATCTAAAATTAAGGCATATTTTAGCAGAGAGCTTCTTTTGGTGATTAATTTTACACACACATATGCTTTCTTCAAAAGCTTCCATCAATATTTTAACATTTATGAATGCTATAAACTAATGAAACTTTCGAATGGCAACTGATTACAATTGGTGCTTAATTTTGCAACTTCAGAGATTTGATAGGTAGTTTATCCAAATATTATCAGAGCATTCCAACTGTATATATTATGGAACATCAGAGGACTTACGGTGCTTGTGAACTGTATCAAGTAGGCCGTATGTGGTGTGTTTTTATCAGAATATGTGTGATTTATGTCTGCAGCAACATTCATAGTGTAATGATAATAGCAATATATGGTGATACTATTAATAAAGAAAAAATTCAATTCTTTGATGATGTCTGTTGTACCTAGCATGAACTATATTCTAAGGTTGTTACTGGAATTGTTCTAAAAAGGGAAAAAAAACATTAATAACATGCATATTTTTAGACATTAATTTTGGTAAATATTGCATTAAGCAAAGGTGATACATAATTAAGCAAAAGGGATCCATATATGAGAATATAACGTAATTTCAATAGCCGGTCGGGTAAAGTTTCATTTTTATAACTAAGGTGAAAGTATTATATTCTGAGATTTCAATAAAACATTTACAGTATTGGTAATTGAGTTTTGAAGCAGTATCTAAGAAGGTGCACAACTTACGGCCTTGCTGTCTATAATGAAAATGCCCCAAAATGCATCAAACATTTGGTGAAGCACATTTGATGTTATGAAAAAGAAGATGTGAGCTAGAAGATAATGAATTTGTTTATAATGTCTTGCATAGAATGCAAAAAAAAAATTATCAAATTGCTAATTTTAGCTTAAAATTGATATGAAATCTTGAAATTTGTGCAAAAATGAACTAATTTTGGTGCAAAATATGAACTAATTTTGACTAATGTTTATTAAAAGTAATCCCAGGATAGTAATCCGGGGACCATAAATTGTTCAAGTGAGTAATAGAGTAAAAAAAATTGAGCCAGGAGTGTGGGGGGACACTCTTCCCATCCCCACACCCCACCCCTTTGTTTGGCAATGCTCACAGCTTTATCAGAGCCAATTTAATTTACTGCAAAATTTGAAACATATCATTTTGATAAAATAAAATACAAATCATTTTGTGGTACACCTTTTGCTCCATGGCAGTAAATTCACAGTTCTCAAAAATGTGCAGTGCATCATTTAAACTTGACTTCATATACTACAAAGAGATTCCCTCGGTATCGGATTTATAAAACTATGGACTTTAAGCTTTACCTATATTTCATATAAAACATCAAGCTTATCCCAAATTTGTGAACAGCGGAGAAATAGGGCTTTTGACCTTATATATTCCAATGAAGCTTAATGCACTCTTATGTCTTGCAGCACCTTGTACGATATTAGAACACTAATGTATCCATACATACCATTTCCATCCATGTGGGAGCAATTTCTTACATCCTGATTTATAAATACGGCTGCATAAAGCTAGTTTCGTATAAAAGAAGAAAAAACATAGATAAACTGATTATTATCAGATTGTTGTATCCATTAACTGACCTGATTTAGATAGCCTGTTTTTTTCCTGAGTTTTATAACCTTTTGTCTTTGAAAAATTTAGTTAATTTTGCTGTTTAAGAATTAATGATTAGTACACACAAGTATTTAAATTGACACAAAATTACACTTCAAAGTTCGAAGGCATAAAAACATTCTGACATTTCTGGTTGTTTTTGTTCACGAATATATGACTAGAAACAATTTACCTGTAATATATACACTTTTGTTTTTAGAAGAATGTTAAGGCAAATATGTCATTGTTGGAAGTTATAAAAGATAATGGCACTTGTTTATAAACCTTTTTTCAGGGCAAAAATATGATTATGTACACCCCATAGATTCCCATATGGTGTTTCATACAACTGTTCCCATTAAACATGCTATATCATCCCTCAATGTACATTTCAACAATGTAAACAAATGGGAATGTTTTAGTAGGAAATGTGTGATCCGTGTTTACAGCCCGGGCTTCCCAGCAGGCACGTTTTGAACATTGAAAAGTGGGAAAACATATTCAACACTCTTGTAAAGTGTTTTATAGAGTTTCAAATAAGATCCGGTTTAAATTGCATCCTGGTTTTTGCTCTATTTTGTTGTTGTTGTTGTTGTTGTTGTTGTTGTTGTTGTTGTTGTTGTTGTTGTTGTTGTTGTTGTTGTTGGATGATTCAGATATTATCAATGGTCCATGCAGTACAATTCCTTATACATTCCAGAAGATAAAAATTTTAAAACAGTCATAAATATTACTTTGAAAAGTTGTTGAACGTTCAGCCATATGGGTGAAAAGTTGTTGTAAATGGTTGAGTTGAATGTTCAAAGTTCTTCAATGTTGTTTCAACATTGAATGTTGATCTTTACCTGGTAGTTACAGCTACATTCATAGTGGCATGAAAATGGCCCCATTAACAAGGATAAATATCTTCATTCTCAATCAATGTTAAATAGTCCTTTAATGGCTATAATAATATGTACCATAAATTTTATTCTATGCGTGTTTGTTACTGGCATTGTTTTTAAGAAGAAAGAAATTAAATGCATGTAGTATGAGTAAGAATTGTTCTTTTATGCATATTTTTAAGCATAAAGATAAGATTGGTAAATAGAGCATTGGACAAAGTTGGGTGATTTCTGTGATTTCATTAACCAGAATGAAACAGCTGCATTTTGCCAACTTGCATTTAAAAAAATCATATAGAGATTTAAATGAGACACATCTAAAATGTGATCAAACCCGTTTCTCATTTGGGCATAGTAATGTTCTAATGGCTCACAAACTGTTCCAGAAAAAGAAAAAAACTAATCCTAATTCACTTGTCAGAAAATTAAAGCTGCAAATGAAGTACAAACTAGAGAGATATTTTATTATTAACGAGTAACAGAATACTAGTATCTTTGTGCAATAACACTTCATCAAAACAAAGTGGTGTGTGAAGTGCTCAAAATGTATGTAATATAAAACTAGTGAAGCAGTTAACTTGGATGCAGTAAATTCTTCTCTATTTTGACAATATGACAATTGAAATTGAAACTCTGTTTCCGCTAATTCTTAAATAAAGTTTCAAACTTCAAACTCTGTATTTTATTTAACAACACAATATACCATAAAAAACTGTAGCTTTCTTTGAAATTCAAGCTTCTCCTAAATTCATTTACAGAAAAAAAAGGTTTCTTCCTTGAAATCTTTCATTGAAGCTTAATACATTCTGTAGTATGTAATATAATATGACTACACTTACGGTACTTTGTCTAAACATTTCCTTCCTTCAAGTCCTTTGGGAACACTTTGTTTTTTTAATATCCTGATTTTCAAACACAAAAATTACAATTACAGGTAGTATAGCTAGTCTCAATAAAAGAAAACTGTAAAATATAGATACATTACCTGATTATATAAACTAAATGTTGATGGACCCATTAACTGACCCAATTTTTATTATATGTTTTTAATATATTTTTGTCTGTAAAAAACTTAATTGATTTGTGCTAAGAAAACAAATCGCACATTAAAATTTGTATCAGCTTACTTGAATGCCTTGCTTACACCCTGGTCACATAAGCTGCAAGAGGCCGTAAAGCCGCAACGGCGGTATGACATCGGTATGACACCGGTGAATGATTGCAATGACACTGGTGGTTATGTGACCATAACTGAAGACATCGTATACAAACCCCAAGGTTTTAACTCAGAATTAAATTCTTGCAGCATGCTTCCCGCATCTCTACCGATCGGCATCTGATGAATTGACGCCGTAAACACATCGTAACCTCGCCTCAAGGTTATCATGTGACCAGGGTATTAGTGAACAATTGGTCTAGTTCGATTCATTCAGGTGTTGTAATAAAAATGTAATAAATATACAACAATTAAGTTGAAGTGTTCTTTAAGCTTAATGTATATAGATTATTATTGGGAAAAACAAAACAATTTGATTTGTCTTAACTTTCTTTAATACTAGTCCCAAATCGCAGTCTCATTTTCAAATAATTCATACTCATAATATTTTTGAATACATTCTACCCCAAAATTCTATTTTCCAAAGCAAATATGACTTGATTGACCTTCAATCAAATGTTTTTGCTATTATACAAAAGATTCCCGAAATAAGGCCTACCTCGAGGATAATTAACTGCATGTCAACGACCCAAGGTCTTGAGCTCCTTTGTAAAGCACCTAAAGCCTGCCATATTTGGTATGGACAGAGCTAGTACTAATTAGAAAGCATATAAATTTCTTTTGTCTTAACTTCCTTAATACTAGTCCAAAATCACTTGTTGAAGTACCAAATGGCAGTCCTGTTTTCCAAATAAATCACTGGTGATACTGGTGGTTCTACCATAAAATATTCTTTATCATAGCAAGCATTACTTGCATGACCTCCAAATGGACCCAAAGCAATTGCCAGCAAAGCTGACGAAAAGGTTGTTAATTCAAATTAACATTATTTTGTGGAATAGATGTGCTGTCATTTTTGTTTTTAGATGTGCTGTAAATTTTGTTAAGGCAAACATATGTGAACACATGTACTACTTCTGCATTAAACCCTTGGTTTGATGATGCTGTTCCATTCCACCCCTTAAGGTATGTTTCAATTTTATAGTTCCTTATTCACCAAGGTATGCAGCTGCAATAAATCCCAACAGACAATGGTATACTAGAAAATGGATCAATTGATAATAACAATAGTGTGGTATTGATAGATCCATTAAGTGACCTGATTCTGGAACATGCCTGTGCATTATCGTAACCTTTGCCTTGAAGTAAGGTGATATTTATTGTTGTAGTCACAACCCAAGGGGCTTAATAATTTTATTATTTTAGATGAAGTATTTGGAGTTCACATTCTAGATGCTAGCCTGTAGATTGTGTAATTTAATTTAATGCAGTCATGCAATCACCTTTACATCTGCATGCTAAGTAAATCAATAGAAATGGTGCAGTAGTAAAATTTGCCTTCTCATGTATGAGAAGTGATTGCTTCATACCTACCTATAATGAAAAATATCATCAAATTGAAAATGAAGGCATATAAGTGGCATATATACATGTGGGCGTGTGTGGCCTAGCGGAACAGTGCAGGACTCATAATCGGAAGGTTGTGAGTTCAAGCCCCGCTAGCACCAACGTATTGTGAACCTGGGCAAATCACTTTATCACACTTGCCTCGTCGTTCCAAGCGCATTGGGGAGCTGTTAAGGGGGATTATCACAACCTAAGTGCTGATAGGTCTGCTCCTTTGGTCATTGGCTGCAAGTGGCATAGTGTAAGGCAAAGTGGTTCTGATGATTCCCTTGTTACGGCGAAATAATAATGACCAGCGCTTTGTATCCTTTGGCAAAACCACAATATAAATACCGGAATTATTATTATGATAAACTTTCAAATGTGACCTTTATTTATTAAATGATCTATATTGAACAAACAAACCCAAGCAGTGGCGTAGCTAGAGGGGGGGCCGGGGGGGCCGTGGCCCCCCCATAAATGACTGTTTTGTCGGTTAAAACAAGCGCCCGTCGGTAAAGTTGAGCCGACCGGCCACAGGCCGGGCGGCGATACAGCACTCAATACAATTCTGTCGGTTCATCTTCATGTTGTGGCCCCCCCAGTTTCGAAAACCTGGCTACGCCACTGAACCCAAGAACATCTGTGACCTATATTGACCACAGGCAAGGGGAGACAAGCTACAAACAAAGGGACAATTACAAGACAAAAAGGGTGGGGCAGGGAGCAGTGGAAAAATAAATGGAGAAAAAAAAAGCCCCAAAAAGAATTTAAATGAGCTCTTTCATGGTCCAATCTTGCTCAAGCCGTCCATTGAAAATAGCATAGGAAGACACAAGCGCAGATTTGGAGATGTTGTTTTTGAGCTCAGAGTATTTGGCAATGCACTTAAGACGTTTCATGAGACAGGTCATTCTATTCTTGTTGTCTGCGTCTATCCCGCTACAAGATCCAACTTCGTAAGCAATAAGTGAGCAATCGTGCCCCTCATCATTGATATCAGAAACCAATGATGCGTAGCGGTCTAGTTTGGTCTGATGAGCCTTAGAGACATTGGGCTCGAAAGGCACAGACAACTCGAATAAAACAACCTTCTTATCAGTTGGCCAAAACAAAACGATATCGGGTTTTTGAGATGTTGTAATGATATTAGGTGGAATCGTAATTATAAGCTTCAGGGGCTTTAAAAGCGTTAACGAGGATGCGAATAATGTTGTTATGCCGCCACAAATATCTGTCAAGCATTTTTTGGCAATTGTTGAGAATATGGAGAAGACTTCCCTTGCATTTACAAAGGGGACATGAGTCTTTAAGTCTCTTGCCCCAACGTTTGAGGTTAGTAAAAGAAGGGAGAGTATCAATGCAGGCATTGATGGCAAATTTAAGAGCACCTTTAGGAAGGCTAAAGATTAAAGACTTCCATGTCAAATCACTCTGACACGTTTCCAAAAGTTTGGGCATGTCACCTTGGCTCAAGAGAGGTTGAATAACTGATCTCCAGTGAACATTTTGCTCATCAGTAAGGGTTTTACGAACCCTGGGCTTAACATGTTTCCAACTGGTGACGTTTGAGCTATCCGAGGCCAAGTTGTGGATGTTATCACACTGTTTTGTGATGGAGATTTTACGCTGCCAAAGTGATTCTCTACGGAGCTTAAGATCTAGAGCCCAGTTGGTTAATTAATCAGCTTTACAACTGGAGCCCAGTTGGTTAATTGATCAGCTTTAATATCAATGGGATTTAAACAATCAAACCATTTTTTGGTTTAAACAATGGATATAAAAGTCAATCCATTTTTGGTTCAATTTAAATCCTGAGCATATCATGTTTCCAAACAATTTCTGTCAGGCCATCGAACCAGCCTGCAGATTAGGGAATATATAATTATATTACTTTATTTTTGAACAATATTTATTGCTTCACATTGATTCATGTGATTAAAATAATTTAGCTGAAACATTGGTGTTTTCATAACATGACATCTGACACACTTTGATCTGACGCTGTTTTTATGTGATTATTGGGTGACTAAATTTGTTTGTGATAAACATGATAAATGAGAGTGGTTTTAGAAGGACCATTTGACGTGAAACTGGTCATTTACCTTCCCAGTTAAATTTAACCTGTTCTGGCTTTTCCCAGACTTTTCATTATCTTTCTCACACAAAAAAGTTAGAATCAGGTACCTCCTTTGCCTATGAATAACAAATAAAATTAGTCGTCCAATAATCACATAAAAACTGTGTCAGATCAAAGTGTGTCATGTTACGGAAACACCCCTGAAACATCATGCACTTCAATTTTCTATTGTCAAGTTTCTGTTTAGTCCAGACCACCTTCAAATGAAGCTTGCATGAGTTGTCTGTATAGGTCTACAAACTGTTTTTGCTATTATAAGTGACACCTGTCAAGGTACAATTTATCATGTTTGTTGCAGCTGTATGCAATATCACAAACAATGTAAGATCTTGAAATGAATAAATAACAAAAGGTGTTTTTAGATCAATTCATTTCTCAGGCCATTCATTTCTCAGGCCAGCTTTATACAATGGAATCTTTACGTTGGGAAATATCTAATGTATTGTGATTGATTGATTCATCCCAGGGGCTTGATAATGTTATCTAACTTGAACATTTAAACAATTTGAGTTGAAGTTTCAGTTTGAAGGATTAATTTGTTCAGTTACAAGACAAGCTAGAAAGATGTTACTTAAATATAAAAGATGACAAGTGTTCATTGTGTTATTTAAGGGTTGGACAGTTTTTCACTTTTTGTGAATCTAACTTTGCCCTAGCGCATTACAGAAACGGGTTTCCCTCTAACTCTCAGAATTCTTAAATAAATGAATAAGATTCAGTGATTAAGAAGTTAAATGGAATAAAAACAACTTTATATGATATACCATTACCACCAAAACAATACGCGCAAATTTTTTTTTCCAACAACCTCTTAACATTCTCCTTCAATTTGCACACTTATAACAAAATGATTAGGTGTTCCATTCCTGGGTAATACTTGTGTGTGCATTCATTGGGTACTTGACCAATAATTTTTATGCAATTCAATCTTCATCTTCACCAAGTGTGAGAGGTAATAGGATACATCAAGTTATGTTTACATATAGCCACTGGCGTGCTGTTGACTGTCCTTCAGTTTGTCAATTTGTTCTCTAGATGCCTACTCATTGCCCACATAAGTCTCTATTTCATCTTCAGCAATCTTACTATTTGTCAAGTGACTGTTCTTACCTATTTCTTACAAAGTATTCATCAAGGAGATGTTTGAATGTCATATTCACTGCAATATTTTGTATACTTACACATGGAAAACACATTTTTGGGACACATAAGGGGTAGAGTCTCTAAATTATATGTGTACCGCCGCGGCAAAAGGGTCCAGTTGTCG
>JXSR01S022682.1:29586-42027 GCA_000969725.1 Ophiothrix spiculata
ATCTCGTAATTTACTATGCCGGTATTAAGGTACCTTTAGATATGACGGGACACATTTTATCCCCCTACTTGACCCATAAACACAATTGTTATTAACTCTTCATTTTATTATTTCCAAATCAAAACAAAAACACTTAAGATGATATTCCACTTTTATACAATAAATTCATGAATATGCAAATTTCTAAATTGACAAATTCAAAGTCAATGTTACTATTATAACCAAGCACTCAGTCATTGTCAATGATGTATTAGTATGCAGAAATCATTTGTGTCCATTTTGTTTCCCACGATATAGATGAATAGATTTTGCAGCAATCATAAAAAACAGCCCTGCCCTTTACCAAGGAAAAATACAGTATGTACAAATATAAAGAATAGCACATACTTCCATTAAACATCAAATGTCACTTCAATCCAGTCCCACGCTAGAAGGTTGTATGTACCTACGTTTGACATAGTAGATACTGCTTTTAGATATGAAAGACCATTGATCTTCGCTCATTGTTGCATGCATTTTATAAGGTAAAAGAAAGTCGCTTGTATGATCAATTTAAATGCAGTTACTACTTTTTTTAAATTTCAGGGCAGAGGAATAAATAAGCTACAGATCCTCCCCTGTGAGTCGGCTCATTGGAGAACAAAAGATTAATGAATAAAAATTAGTCGTGCCTCATCTAACTTGATTACTCATCCGAGCATAAAAATTGAACTTGTCATAATCGTATATTGTGCTATTATTTCTTTTGCAATTGTCAAAACTATACAAATTGTAATATGATACTTTTGAAAAATAAAAAAGCTATACTACTTTTTATTTGTAATTTGTGTTTCTTGAAATCAATTGTTATGATTTAATAGTACATATGTTCATGATTCGGACAAGAGATTTCGGACAAGCTCGGGACATTTTTTCTGCTTAAAACACCTGACGGCGCATCTGTGTAAAATGAAGTAAGGGTTAATCGTATGATTATGTTATTGTTTTTGCCATCTGAATTCGAAGTAAATGATGAATAAGAGTATGAATAAAGGCAATTAGACAAAGGCCATAGACTAGTTCAAAAGTCCATCTATTACAATGACTCATTTAAAATATTTAATGTATGGTACATTTCACATCTTGCAGTTAATTAAACATTTTGAACTAATGTGGTTCAGAAATGCTCTCAATGGTTGTTTTATAAAAACAAACATGATAAAGAAGCAAAAGTTATAACCACGCATTCAACTGCTCTAGTTAACTCCTTTTTATATGGGATGCAAGAAGTATGTTTTTTCGTTAAAAAATATTTTTAAGTATTCAAAATTCCACTTAAATATAGTATCGATCAATTTATCAATCAAAAAAGCTGTAACAATTATATTCAAGTTCTAACGTGTCAGAGTTTAATTATTTGACAAAATACTTCAATGTCCCATTTAATGCTTCTCTATCAATACTACGGCTATGATTAGAATATCTAATATTTGACAAAGAGAATTAATTATCACACACAGAATAAAACAAGAATAACTGAATGTTCTGTTTGGTTTTTGTCCTTTTATTTGCAAATAAGCACACTTTCTTCATGAATATATACATTATTAAATTACAAAACATACAAAGACATTTCATGTGGTAATTAAAAGTATACAATGTGTCAATAAAAAACGGACATTTCAAATTATTTCATTGATCAAAATATGTTGTTTTTGTTCATAACGTTGTATTGCGAATACAATAGAGTAAATTATTTCAGATCAGATTAGTACACATTTATATCCAACTTATCAAGTTGATTTCAGCAAATTGTCAAATTTCAACATTGTTCAAAGAGAATGTTGGAATGTCAATTTTTTGTCAACAACAGAGCCTCTTAATTGCATACGTATGTTAATATCATGTTTAAGTCATTGTTCTGAAACAATTTTTTAAATCTTTTTTACGTCTATAGGGTTAAAATACAGTCAGGCTCAATTTTCCAAGATTTCAAGAGAAGATAATGTTATTCTCCTAAACATTCCAGATGTTTTGCGAATAAAAATTAAATAATACTGTATGGCAAGGAAGCCACGTGGTATAGCCAATTTGAGTTAGAAAAGAAAAATGAACTTTGTTGCAGCAAAATATATTTTCATGTTATTATTTAACATCAATACTTGAATAGTGAAACTATTTGCGTATTTCGAAATATTTTAATGAGGAATTGCCATTGCTTTGTATATATATCTTTTATCCTTTGAAATCTGACACTGATGGAAGCCATTTTAATAGAGGCACTATACTGTATATACACGTTGGAATATATAATTATGTTTGGAAGATTTCTGGGAGAATTGATGTACATCATAAAGTATTACAGATCATGTACATCACGTTCTACAAATCAGTACATTACTTTAAAGAGGTATTCTGTGAGGAACAAGAGGTTAGAAATCTGCTCGTTTGCCATTACTGAGCTATCATTATATAGAAAATATCAGTATTCCACCTCATATTCCACCTATTTATATACCCTCACCTTGAAGTATGCAACAAGCAATCAGACTCTGCTACGAAATACATAGCGTATCCCTTACATTGTGAACTGGTGTTGTTGTGTAGTGTAACAGACTATAGTAATGATTGATTAGGATTGATTACGACCATGACGACCGAATCACTGCGTATTTATATTTTTTGTACATGAATCGTTCATGATTTTTGACTCATTTTGTTGCTTCCACATGGACAAACAATGAACATAATTATTATTATGTTTATTTGAATATTCAGCAAACTACGGACTGACTTATTCCCCGTTTGGTCATTTACATGCGTTTCTCGGCTGCTTGTTGCGTACTTAAGATTAAGAAAGTATATATTATCGAACCACCACGAAATTTACATTTGCTGTAAATGTAAAGGATTGCTCTGAATTATCTTTATAAAGAAAATGGCAATTTTCCTTCAAGTTAGAAATACACTATTACAAATCTCAATCTCAAAAGTTCAATCTTAATGATGATTTGTGTTTTACGGTTGTTGTTTTCACTGATCGAGTATCAGATGAAGGTGTTCCAATTAGTAGGTCTCTATATTATCGAAAGTTTAAAAAATGAACCACAGAACAGAAGGATCTTAGCAGAACTTTCAAATGCGCTAAACAACCTTAATAAATCCGTATTTGGCTCCTTGCAGAACTACCAGGTGTCCCCAAAAATGGTTACATGTAGAAAAATGACCGTGCGCTAAAACTATAGTAGTTACCGAAAAGAAACTGCACACATTATATAACATCCCTCTTCTAGATACTCGTAAAATTTTGATATCACAGCATTATCAGTTTTTGAGTTATTGACAAAAATAGACACCTATGTCAGAAACGCATTTTCTCAAAATTTAACAAAGTAATAAGATACACGTTGGATGTTGTCTTAATGTGCATCCTTTTTTTTTAAGTGATCTGTGTAGAACCAGACTTTATATTAAACTAAATTTGGTACAAATTTCAATTAATAACAATTGAACAATCTTCCAGTATATCTTTTATGCAAATTAGGATAATTGCATTCCATGCATTCCAGAAGGAGTTGTTTATATTGAACCTGTCAATCAAATTATGGCGCGAAAGTTGAAGAATACTGCAATAATCATATTCAAGTTCTCACGGGTAACACTAATTCTTAAAAATTGTGTGTAAATTTTGAATAACATCTACATGTTATGACGCTTAAACTTACAGGACATGTTTAAACTATAGTTTTCTTTTATTATTAGCAAAGGTTCGATACTTACAAATAGCAAAATTTTGAATCGGTGGCCATTTGTGCCCCCAAATCAAGATTTCAACATAATTTTCGACAAAAGTAATTTATGACTAATAGAGTACAAGCAGAGAACCTTGTTTTCTGAGGGTACAGAATAATTATAGCAAAGCTTCTTATATTTTTGATTTAAATGTATAAAATAATGTGCATTTCTAACAATGCTTCTCAAACATCAGTATTTTTAACATTTGGAAATATGATGGTGATTATTTACACACTTTATCTGTTTATGGAAGACATAATTCCTGCTACAAGAGATATCGTTAAACAAAATAAGTCACCATTTTGTGATACATAATGGTGGACGTAATGAAAACATTCTCATAATATAGATACTCTTAATACAAACAAAGCCCATGATAGTAGTCTTGCCCAGAAGCAAGTAACATTGTTGTTGCAACAAAGGTGATGATAAAATTATAGTTGTGCAATGTTTAGTCATTGGTATATCATTCTTAATCTGACAAAAATCATTCAATGGCATTACAAAAATAATAAAACACTTAAAAATGTTTCTTTTAGATCTAGTAAATTTAAGATGAAAATGGATAATTTTCCAGCTCATTAACAAGACATTATACTGCGTATAGATGTTGAAAATTTCAAACAGTTCAATATTTCAATTAATTCATAAATGCAATTAAGCAGGTTGGACAGTCCCTTTGCTGTGTTATGAGGCGTATCTTTTCACAAAGACAGTTTAACGATACGAGATTCATAATTACAAAAGCTATTTTAGGTATGATTTTGTAGGTTTGCAAATTATAATTGTGGAATGACGATGACGTCATTATTATTAATGTCATTAATTTTAATAAAGACAATAAAATGACATGTGAATATAAATTACTCTACCCTAGACAGCCTTTCGTATCAATTTTTGGTGCCTTGTCCGTTGGATCTGCTTTAATATGAAAATTCTGTCATGTGTCTTATTTGACTCATATGTGAATCACAATCTTATACTTTTGTGGAACTTTGGTGACCATAAATTGACACCAATACAATGTTTGCATCTCTATTCATATTCCAGTGTGCTTGATCTTACACTTATAACCTGGATTATTTGAATATGATACCATTAACGTGTTGTACTGTTAAGACTAGTTGTACTGCTATGTATAATCATCATTCGCACAGGGAACCAGTGGCTTAACGAGCCTTCCGAACCACGGAACAATAAGGGCAAAGTCTCTTGTCCAAGAAAACAAAGAAATGTAATCAGACTGAGCTGGGGCTCGAACCTTGCCTCCCTTGCTCTAGCCGATCGGCCACGCTCCTGATATCCCTTTTCATTCGTGTATCGTGTATGTAATAGTCCGACCGGGCGGGGCTCAAACCCGGGACCTCTATGTTATGTGTCCCTTGCTCTAACCGCTCGGCCACGCTCCTAATGTCCCTTTTCATTCAAGTATCGTGCATTAATCATGTTAATATGCCATCTCCGTCCCCCAAGGTCTGTAAGGTTTTGATACAATAGCACTATGAGAATTATGTGAAACATGTGAGTTCGTTGGGCTGAATCCATTGGGTGACAGCACAGGAAGATTGTTATACGTGACTCCTGGGTATTGAGTATGGATTGATGGTATTGACGAAGACATTGATGGTGCCGCGTGGTGGTTTGATGATTGCGTATGGCTAGGGGCACTAGATACTGAAGAAGGGGGTAATGATGGATGTCTGGGGTGACAGGAAGGGGTTATACTGGCTCCGTCATTGTTACTGGAACTTGTAATCATGGGTAACATTTGCCTGGAACTGTCATTATTTCCTGTTGATGGCAGAGGACCATGTGAATCGCTGGCTGTGATCGCATTATGTTGGCTTAGCACGGGAGTCTGTCCATGTGAGGAGTATTGTGTAGGGGGATGGTGCGAACTCGGTACTGAGTAATGCTGTCTGGATTGGAACTCGCGTTGTGCCATGTAACATTGTAGATGACTCATTAGTCTTAAGCGAAGAGGGTCTTGTATATCCATGCCTTCTACTGTGACGAGATACCTTGCTACTTCTGATGCGCATTCTCTGAAGCCAAGGACACGGTAGTCCATCGCATATGCGTGAGCCTCGCCATAGGGATGAAGCGATCCATCGATACCTGCAAGTATGCAAAATTAAAATAAAATAATTAGTTGTGGTACACGAAACATTTTTTTTTGCACATTACAAAAGGATCACTCGAGCTATGAACGGCAACTTTAATAATATACCTATCGGAAAAACGTTGACCTTGCCTAGTTGAAACATAAGGGCCCACAGACAAGGTAAAGAAAAATCAGTTGTCTTTTTGCTGCACCAGAAAGGTGAAGTGCATTTGACAATGATCAAATAGGTGAACAGTAACAAATATTCTAGTAGAAATGCGGACAGTTAAAGAAAATAACATTCCTGTAAGAAGTGGCTTGTAATCATATAAAGACCATAATTACATAAAATGCTTCCATTACGAATCCATTCTTAGATAACAGTTTTCACATATATTGTAAGCTTCAATTTTATTTTAGAAATTATAATACAGTTCAAATAATCGATTATTGAAAAAAATATGCCAAGACGTAATACACGATGTGACTAATGGGGGCAAGTCTTGCCTAATACTATCATGTTCAGTGGTGCCCCAGGTCGCGGTAAGCTTACGTTATTGTCTTTGTCAATTGGGTACAAAGATATTTCTTCTACGTCATACTGGTATTACTGTCAAAGAAATGTAATCGCCAGGGGCTGAAATCTAATTTGCATAACAATACTAAAACAAAGTCAATGATTTTAAGATTACTTCCCACCACAAACACGACAAAGTATGACCATATGGCTGTCCGCAGAAAGTAGGGCTCAGAATTTGACTGTGGGTAATTTTCTTACTTTGTATACATTCTACTATATGTTTTCTCTTTTTTTTTGAAATTGACACTAATTTTACAAGAATCTTTAACGAATATCAGATTAGCATTTAAATTACGTTTCATTTTGATTTAATTGTTGAAATGCTCGAGTAATGTAATATAAATACGTTGGCATATTGATGAGATTATATCTTCTTCCTAATTCTCCTTCATATCATCAAAACATCCACGTAATTCACCCTCTTTGTTTTGCTATGAACCCTATTTGGTATCTTTGGATCCCCTTTTCAAATCTAAATCTTTTCAAACACATAACAACACAACTGTACTAACCTTTAGCATGGAGGTACTTCAAATGATCGACAGTCATCTGCAAAATCTCAGCTTTTTCCAACTTGGCCGAGCCCTGAGGGAACGAACAAAAACAAAAAAAGCATACATTTAACCTGCGATAAATCGTGTTGGAACCTAAACCATTGTTTACATTCTTTCATTGATTCCACATCTGCTTCGCTACTCCCTCTTTTAAAATTCACTCGTTTTAAATTGTTTATATTATTCCCAAAAGACTCAATCGTTTTTAATTGTCAACAGGATGATCAATTACCCGAGTGCACGGCTCTTTATCGAGCCGTATACCAACCCTGAACTACTAATATTTTACCGTATAAAAGAGGCGGTTCATGTTACACCCCTTGTATTGTACGAGCGCACACTAGTAACATAAACTCCATTAAAATCTCGTTTTCATACGGCTGATATTTGGAATCAAATAGATGGATTTGAGTCTCCATTCTATGGCGCGCTTTGATAGCAACGTTTCACGTCGTGATCTTATTATTAATTACTCGCTCTTTAATTGTGCCTCCTTGTTTGCCATTCACTCTAAAGTTTACCTTGGTCTATGTTTCATTCCAATATTTAGGGGTCGTGGAAATAAGGATTAGCATACTAAATACGTTTCCTTTGGGAATGGTGTTGTATTTGATATTTTCATTAAACCCCGATAAGATGGATATTTCTAAAATAAGCGAGGTTCTCTGGTTGAACCATGATTGGCTTACGCATTTATTTAGTATACGCGAGACTGTGAAATTCAATATATATTTTAAGTCTGGCTAAGCAGACTCGTCTTTCAAACATGTAGAAGTAATTATTACTTCTACGTAATGTTTAAGTAATGTAAAGTTTAATTATTAAACTTTTACATTTCTAACAAGCTAAGTCCTTTCTCTAACGTTGTTTTGTGAGATTGGTTTGTTAAGGTTTAGGTTTATTTAGTTATATCAATGTCACTGCAATATATACGACATATCACCTTATCAATCACGTTATACTGTTTTCTTTATTCTTTACAACCTCAGTTACCTATAACCTGTGTAGTATCTATTTATTTTAAAAAACGCTAAATAATTGCCCAACAGTATAACAGTGTAGTATCTATATATTTTAAAATAAAACAGCTTAATGAGAAATGTTGGTATCTAACTCTAACTATAACTTAATCTTGACAGATTTTCCCCGAGGTCAGAATAAATATAAAAAGGTTATCGGTCGCTCATTATTTGGCATTATTTTAATAGATTGTTATTTTTGTTTGCCTATTTAATTGTAGTCAATTCATTTGTGATTATTGTCAAGTGGGTTCCACCTGGCCACGTGCCAGCAAAAGGCACCCACTTGTTTTTCTTTCAATTAGTACAGCCTCGTGCCACGGTCACCTTGCCACGCGCCGTATTAACCTCTTTGTAAGAACAGGTTTATTGTAAGTGGGATTGAGGTTTAGTTATGGTTGATAAAGAAATATAAGATAAAACAGAATTTTCACAAATATCTGAAACTTAACGCCTATCAAAGAATACCAATCACTCACTTTATTAAAGCCATTTGTATCATTCAGGCATATTTAAAAAAATAACGCTTTGATATGTGATTTAATTAACAATTTTGATTGTCGAAATGCGTAACAGCTCGGTACAAAATTAAAGCAAGCATGTGGACCATTTTTTTTTTTTTGGAAAAATCACTTATCTTCATTCATTTATCTTTTTCCAGCCTGTCTATAGTTAATAAGTACAAGAATTTATGCTAAGTTTGCCCGATGTATAGCGATCTTCACATAAATGCAACTTAAATATTTGAGCACAAGCAATTTAAAAGCATGTTGTTTTTTCTTTTTTTGTTTTTAATGACTGTTAAATAATTGTGATGATACTAATAGTGCTCACCGCACAAACCGAATTCGACCATACAGTCTGCCGCTGTGATGTCCGTGGGAATTTGACACATAACACAGCCCCGTGTCTACACACCTGGCCACGTGGCTTTGTTTTATTTTTAAACTTAAAAGTAGCACATGGCAATAATGTGTTGCCTGATTTGTTACCATCCAACCATAGCCTCATGAAGAAAAACACAATCCTAACCTTAATGCTATGGTTAGATACAATCCGACCTTAGCCTCATAAAGAATAACAATCCATAATGCTACCTTAACTAAGAGTGTTGTTAATTGTCCTACACCATCACCTGTTTCGAAATTGTCTTCAATTCATATTATTAATTTTGTGGGTACATGTAATGTATTATGAATAGTTTAGTCTTTATTGTTCGACAGAAAAAAGTTTTATAATTTCAGAGTTGTAAGCCAATTATAAATATCAGAAAAAGGGAAGAATGAGCAAAGAATGTACAATACAATATGAAGATATTTGAAATTATATTAGTTATAATGTACAAGTTTCATTTCCAATATGTCTAATAGTAATATTCTACATATGGTTAATTGTTTATTGTAACGAACTTGAGGTGTTTTAGAGAATAAAAACTTTTTAAAATGGTAGTTGAGAGTTACTAAGCTATGATCCCGTGTATGTTTTATGTGATACTCTCATTATAAATAATATTTAACATGCCCATTTGTATTCAAGTCAATCAATCACAAATGAGCATGTCATAAGCGTATCAGTAACAACGTTTTAAAAGATGACATTAATCACTACTCGCAACTACAAGTGTACTAACCATACTGTATTTACAATGTCAAGATACGCATTTCCCCGATTTAAACCAAGTTATTAAAGTCACATCATATCCAAATTTGATATTCACCTTTTGAAAATGATTTAGTCATTGTTACAATATAATTACCATGTGTTTACCGACTTAAGCGATAAAGAATCCTGATAATAGCTAATGATTGCTTGCTATGATACGTGAGAAAATTATTACTCAAATTTTCCCATTCGCCTAATTTGCCTTGTTACACTTAACAAATGTTAAGGAAGCCTTTTCAGATAATTTAACCCCAATTACCAATCCCACAAATCTATGTGGTTTTGTTAATATAATTGCATAATTGCCCTTGTCTATCTTATAATGAACTCTAAGTGCTGTTTTTATTTTCTGTATTAATAATTAGACCAAAATATTAACAGCGACACCACCATTTATAGTTTGAATAATTTTCAACTTAAAAATAAACCAACAATCTCTTAAAAAGCATTATTTGTAGTAATTTCTGCAATTATTCAGCTTGAAAATGGACAAAGTTTGTAAGCTCTAAAAGCACGACGGGAAGGGTAAACTTGAACAAAACCTCGCTGTTATGTGATTGATTCCGTCTGTAGGGTAGCACCTGCCGATTTGTACGCTTAAACCTAGCTACTAACAATCGCAACAATTGGACCGTTTGGCTAAATCAAATATTGAAACAAGAACAGAATTAACCAAGTCTAACCCGAGCTAACAAATTTATTGATGCATTATATCGACTTGGGTTCGTCAGAGGTTAACTGTTTAGAGTATGTAATTTACGCCTCTAATGCAAATGCTTTAAAATATATATACAAGCTAAATATATAAATGTACAACAGCATTATGTAGGCGGTGTCTTGTAGCTTTAAGTTAGGTTTTGCTAGGTATCATTCTGAGGAAGAACTCAGAAATGTCTTATGTATGTAGCCACTAGCATGCGATTTGGAATCTCTTATTATTTCGTCAGAATTGCATGGAATGCCGCCTTATATATGTAGGGCAGCAATAGTATATGCCACTGGTTTGCCTTAGGAAATCTTTAATAGGTATCTTTGATTGGGGAACACCCTATTTTGATTGACTGATCAGCCGGGTCTTTAGAGACTATTAACAAAACCATTGGTACAAAATAAACGAAATCGCCCATTTTGTCTTTGAGTGATGATTGTGACTCCCAAGAAAAGCGTTCTCAATAAACCACCACGTTTTCCTTTTGATTTCAACCTATATAGCTTTGGAATTATTGTATCTCTTTTGAAAGTGTACAATAGTGGCGAGCGTCAGCTATTTGAATATTGCACCTTTTGCAAAAACCGGTCTTTGTGGAGTTTTGTAATCGGAGTTTTTCTAAATAAACTACCACAGGCAGCTGTGGGCCGTTCAATAACCAGCTACTTGACGTTTGTCCTCATACACTTGCCGTAAATTAGGGAAAAATAAAAGAAAGAAATCATTGTACACACCCCAACAGTCATTATATATAGATTATCTTAGTAATACTTCAAATAAGGTTAAAATGATTAATTAGTAGTATTAATTACACAAATTAATTGAAACATTAAGTTTGTCATTCAATGTATTAATTCATCATCGATTAACATTCGTAATTAATTTTTTACTTGGTTAAATAAGTTTTGACAGAAAATCGGTACAAGCGACAAGTTGTTCTCTATGCAGATCACGAAATACAAATTGATAAACCCCTAATTACCCGTAATCATGGTCATGATTTTCACTTTTCATCTATTGTTTTCTTTAGGTCCATTGGGTTATGATTGGAAACTTCCATCTTGAAAACAACATTAAAATATCCTTAAAACAACATTAAAATTATTAATACTAAACAAATATATCATGTTAAAAAACAAGCGATATCCTAATTAATTACGTTTTGGTCTGATCTTGATTTGTTTCAAATTCAATTATATGTATGTTTGTTTATTTTTGTGTATAATTGTTTTAGTAATAAAATCAAAAGTTAAATCGTCAAACCTTGACAATAATGTTCATTTCAACTGTCATAAATTATTGTATACAAACAATGCAACAGAAACATCATCGCAACACTAACATTTTTAAAGTCTGAACACTGTAACATGGTAATCCTTTTTAAAGAAATTACAAAAAACACTTATATTAAAGTATAGAAATAAGAACCTTAAGTTTTTTAACTTACCTGCTTTTCATAAGCGGCTGGGACCAGTCGACGCAGTTCTGTTAAACTGTTATTTATCCGATCTCGTCTTCTTTTTTCTATAACCTGTGAAGGAAATATGATTTCATATAAAATATTAACATAGATGAATTCAAATATTGTTTGACTTTTATCAATGCATTCTATTAAATACGGATGTACAATGCATATCTTTTAACATTGCAGTATATTCAAACCGCTGGACCTGTTAGTTTATCATCAATCGAATACACGACAACACATTTACCTAAAGATCTTCTGTTTACATCATTGCCTTTCCAGTATTATAAGACACTGAAGAAACTCAAGTAGAAACAAAACAGTTTTAGGAAAATGTGTTTTCATGTATTCACTACATGATAATCTAACAGGTCCGGCGGTTTTAATATACTGCAAGGTTTAAAGATATGTACTGTACAACCGTATTTAATAGAATACAACGTTAAAAGTCAAACAATTTAAAAATGATAGTTTATCCCGTTTGATATAATAAACTAGGGGTGGTTTTAAAGCATGCATAGCGTCTGTATACGAAGTTGTAGATTGTAATAGTCAATCAATCAATCAATCAATC
>JXSR01S022683.1:0-16614 GCA_000969725.1 Ophiothrix spiculata
TGAACCTCAAAATTTGCAACAGTAACAATTTATCATGGAGCCAGCTGAGTTTAACTTCCCCTGCTGTGGTATGTATGGATAGAATTTGTAGAAAAATCATGAGAAAGACATGACATATATAAAAGACACAGAAATTGGCATCAAATGACATCAAAACAAGAAAATGCATACACCAAGTGTAGTTAAAGAGCCTAGATTCCACTTAGAATTAAAAACTTACGGAAATGCTCTAAATAAAGCTTAAAATTGTAGTAATATCAAAAAAAGTATGAAAATTTACACAGAAATGGTTCAAATTGAGAGATAACTAATTTGCAATATATCATTCGTTGATGGTGGTGTGAGTATCTTGTGTTTTCTGAATCCTAAATTTGTACCTCAGATCTGGATTTACCAGATAAAAAATCAAACAAAGCTCTTTGAGAAAATTTAATACATATTAAAAGAAAAAAAAATCATCAAAAATAATTTGTTTACCCATTACATGTGTAGAAATGAAATCTTTTTAAATTTTGAAAACAGAAACACTGTTTTCACATCTTTTTTTTTTTCGCCGGCGAAAAAAATTAAAGTAGGTAAAGAATTGCAATTTTCTCCAATATTCCTCAAAATCATGGAAAACTACTTGTAGATTATATTACTATAAACATGTTCTACCGATTCATGAAAAAAAATATGTAGGTAAAAAATTTGTGGGACGAATCTAGGCCAGTCCCTTTAACCAAGTTCGCACGACATCATAACACGGAACTCAAATGTCGAAATTGCTGCCTGCATACTTGTTATTGACTAACAATCAGGCTTGAGCTACATTGTCAACAAATGTTCATAGAAAATTGGAGAAATGTCATTAGATTGTGTCAAAAGATTCAAAACATAAAAAAAAGAAAAGAAAAAAAAAAACCCATACAATTTATTTGGCACATATAAATTATGTTTTATTTGTACAATGCATTCTATTGCATTTTAATGTCAAAGTAAGTTGATAACTTGAGAAGATACTTTTTAGCAAACTAATAAAATGTCTTAAAGTTACACAATTTTTTAAATGTTGTTTTCAAATAGACTGTTTTCTTATATAAAACATATTATCAAATTGGCACTCGTAATTTTATCAAATCCACATCATAAGCCCCCTATAAACTTAGAAGTAATTGAATCCTTTTCGGGCAAACCATACAATGTATCACGTTTTATACGTATGTACCCATATAAACTTGAAATTGACAGACCAAAAGTTAGCTTTAAACCATAGTAATAGTATAAGGTAGGGTCTCTTCTTTCCATTGATACCAAAATCATGAAAATCCGATAAGGTGTTATGTAATTATGACGTCATAATGAACTTAAAGTCCGAAAATTATGTCGAAATCTGATTTTGGGGGAAATGGCCACCGATTCAATATCATTGCTTGTGTTCTAAATATCGGTTCGGATTTTTGCTAATAAATAAAGACAATTACAATATTTAAACATGTAATGTCAGGTAAAGCGTCATATCATGCCATAGAGTTTTTCAAAAGTTCCACAAATGTGCAGTTTTAACAGTAGGAAATAATGTTACTTGAGAAAATTTGAGTATGCTTATTTCAACTTTTGCGTCAAAATTTGATTGACAGGTTCAATATAAATAACTCATTCTGGAATGCAGCAGGTATCCCTAATTTGCATACAAGATATACTGGAAGAGAGTTTAATAATGTTATTGAAAATTGAACTATTTTCAATATTAAAGTCTGATTCAATGGGATTAGGGTTGCACACATTGAATTAACACAGAACGAGCATGCTTATATACTATTTTGAAATAGCGCGTTTCTGACATAGATATCTCCCTTTGTTGATAACTCAAAATATAATAATGCTGTAATATTAACATTTTACGAGTATGTAGCACAGGTTTGTTATAAAAGTTTTGCAGAGGTTTGTTTCTCCAACGACTATAATTTTCGCACGCGATCAGTTTTCTATATGTGACCATATATGACTTCGTGACAAAATACTGGGCCCTATTTCATGAAAGTTATCAACCTAAGTCATGGAACTTATGAATTGTTCATCTGAACTCTGGATAGACACATGATAAAGCTTCAAATTTTGAGTTTAACTTGTTATTATTACCATTATCTTCACTTCATAAAGGATTTTAAAATATAGAATTTTTTATTTTGTTTTTCATACAGGTTAAAATAGGATGAATCTTACAGTTAGTTAAGACTTAGGTTGATCTTATCTTTTTGAAAAAGGGCCTGGTATAAACATAACAGAATAACATAATATAGACTCCAATGTTATGACTCCAATGTTCCTCTCAAATCGAAAATATACAATGATATAGGAAATTTGATTTCAAAAATAACTCTATCATCTTTTAAACAGAACACAATAAACTTACAATGTAGTTATAAAGCTTTCAAACTATCGTGATCATACTATTCTTAGTGCTGTCATTAGAAATTCAATTTTGGTGCCAAAATTGGGTTCTGCAAGAAACTATATAATATATGACATGTATATTTTATGATGAAAATTACATACTTACATCACTGACTAGTGTTTCGTTTACATCCTGGGTACCGGGTACCTAACCGAAATTAAGTAGGGTACCCGGGTACTAATTACCCGGAAAGTCCCAGGCCGAATATGAAGTCCCATCATCAACAGTCATCGATAACTGGACATCATTTACATAGGCCTTAATGTTTGTAATGTATCTAGTAAAGTATGATACAAATAGTACATATTAAAAGCAACAGAGAAAATTAAGTCAATTGTTTTTTTTAAACATTTGCACAAATTAAACCCGAATGCTAAGTTACTAAGGGATCATGAATCGTCTCGGGCAAAACCTCTTGGTCTTTAATTGTTACAGTATCACAATTAAAACTCGCCGATGGATACATTTAAACTCTAACAAGGTTAGAAGCAACTTTAAAACAAAGGATCTGAAGTCGCCGCTCGCGACGTGAAGTATGCTTTGTTATTTGGTATGAAAACACGCACCTGTACATGTATCATATAGAACAAGTAAAATTGCAATGATTCTCTGGAATAGATACATTATTAAAATATAGGATATATGAAATATTTTGATAAATATATATGTCATATATTTGATTTGAGCCCATTGGACGCAGAGTTGATTTACTCTGCACGGGTTTGAGCCCTACTCCGGTGTTTTACATCTTTACACCAATGGGTATTTATACATTTTGAAATGGGTGGAAATAGATGGAAATGGGTGTGAAATGTATCGAAATGGATCCAAAAAGTTTTGAAATTTTTTAAATGAAGACAAAACGGTTTTACATTTCACACCAATTTCGCCCCATTTCCACCCATTATGATTTCATCCTTTATAAATACTCATAAACGACAAATTATAGAAACTGCGTTGACTTAAATATTGGGAAACGAGTTGATTATCGTTTTTTTTTTTAAACTTTGGGAACATTAAATTGCCAGAAGTGACATGGAGAAGTAACATGTGAAAATAAATTTTTTTTTCAAAAAAATAAATAAATGAGTCGATTTCTAACACTTGTTCAGCTACTGGTATCTTCTATCCCATGGTTTGTTGTTGTCATTTTGATTGAATTAAGAAAAGTAAACAACAAAGGCAATTTGAAACAGTTTTAATTAAATTTCTATTCCTTTGTCAATTTAAGAACAAAACGCATAGCCATAGGGACAATGTGACAAATTCAAGTTGAAGTTATGTTTCAATTATCGTAAGTTGTGTTCTTGTTCTCATGTGATATGTGACAGCTATTCAATATAGACGTAGGCCTAGCCTATGTTACTATGTTCATATATGTCAAACCTTTTGCTATCACCCTACTTGATGCTGAAAAGCAGATGTTCAAAATAATAAAATAATGGTATTAACTTGAGTTTCTGTAATAAAACCTACAATCAAGTGAACACAAATAAAGGTTGAACTGTGTCAAGAATCGGCCTAGGCTGGCGGCTGAAATCCTGCGATTGGGCAGATAAACCCCCTGGTTTACTAGTAAAACCAGACTGTTGCCAACTGCACGAACAACTGAACAATTGCCGCTCTCGGCAAAGGGCAGGACCTCGTAATCCCGCGTGTTCCAATGCTATTTTAAAGCCGAAATTTTTGATTGAAAATATCACTGGAAGCGTTTTTAGTAAGGCTGCTGTCTCCGAACGTATACATACACAATTAGGTGATAATTATATCTAATTCTTATTAAATTAACCACGTTGCTAGAGTTCAATCTTATAAGTCGTACTATCCCACTCTTGAGATTGGAGACTTTGATCTTAGAGCAAACAAAATGACGGATGAATAAGTCACGTGATTTTGGATGGCAAATTGATCTGTGTTGCTTTTCTCATCTCAAACATGTCAAAAGTGAAAGTTTTGATATTTGTTCAAGATATGATTGTAAGTAGGTTTGATCCAGCTCAAGTTCTTGATACTTCCCAACAAGTATCACGAGGGTTTTTATTCTCGTTACTTTGTCACGTCCATAAATTTTCTGAACGTTTTGACGTCAGAGCATCTCAAGTACGAAAGGACAAAAAAACCAACCAATTATAGGTCTATATCTTGTTATTTTAAACACCATTTAAAATATACCATTTTGTATCACATTTTGATAATCCTATGCCATAAATGTCAAGTAAACTAACTTCCCCAAGTTTCAAGGTCAAGGTATCATCATTACTGGTTTTCTCCTGTCCGATCGTCCCCATCCTGAAAATTGAAGCCAACCGAATCTATTTTCCACTTTCTCTATTTTAAACTTATCGTATGTCCTACTACGACCCCGATGCTTTTGCGATGCATCGGGAGTGCATCACAAGGTCATAACTAATTACAATGACATTTATCACGATGTTTTAAGGATTTTTAAATTTCAAGTTAACCCCTCAAAGATTGGTGCCAAAATTTTAGTTATTAGGTTTTTTTTGAAAATTGTGGATATTTAGACCTAGTCAATGTGTCCCTGCAGTGACCCATTTTAGCCAAAGTGGGTTACTACAGGGACAAATTGACCCATTTTAACAAGTTTGACTCACTTATTTTTTTTCTATGTATTGGAAGTAACCGGCTAAATAAGGGAGTGGGGTGGGACGAGAACACTCCGTAGTGGGTCCCCTGTAATGTTGACATCTGGAATGCTTCGGGAGGGCATCGCGTAAGGGTCTCTAAAGCATCACCGCCACATCGGTGCGACGTCGCGTCGTCCCAACATCGGGAGAACATCTTGACAATAATGTTTCATGAAAATACGTCGTAAGAGCATTTAGAAAAAATTCAATGCAACATTGAATTTTTCGACAACTTTGCCGATATTATGGATACATTTAAGTTTGGCAATGTTACAAGCCTTTTTTAAATGCAACAAGATGATGAACCGACAGTAGAAATCGCTCTTTTGTTTTGATCAAATATTTATTGACAAATGACCTTTGACCTATACGATCACTTTCAAACCCCACCAAGGAAATGTGGGTTGGCCAAGGCTCATGCTGGTTATCTTAGGTCTTTCCAAGACAAATTGACCTATATATGACCTTTGACACGTCGGGTCACTTTGAAACTTTCAGTTATGTATTGTAGGTTGACCAAGGATCGTGCTGACCAATGGCTTCCATAGGTCATTCCTGGACATTTGACCTTCAGGGTCATTTTGAAACACCCGCAAATAAATAACCGGGCTGTCGGTCTAACTTTATCCCTGTGTAAAATATCAGCTTCAATGTAAACGACGAAATTGCATAGCCGGGCAGACAGACAAACAGACTGAACTCATTTATTTAGTAGCATAGGTTTTCTATTTACCAGTTGTCCCAAATAATGGTTACATGTAGAAAAATGATTGTTTGCAAAAACTTTAGCAGTTAGAGCCACGAAGCTTTCATTTATCAATTAACTAGTAATTAATGAAGTTGCAAAAATTATATTCCTCTTCTAGAATGCTCATAACTTTTTGATATCACAGCATTATTATTTTTGACTGAATTATCAACAAAGGTAGGCACCTATAATAGACATATCAGAAACGCATTATTCAAAATTCAACAAAATCACTGAAAACATTAATAAGTCAAAAAACATGTCTTATTTGACGAATTAAAAATTAGTCATCATCAGAGTGATTTTTAATATTTCTGGGAGAAAGTGCTAAAAATGTGTGAGAAATGTTGAAAAAACAATTGTTAGTATTTAAAAAATAGTTTCCATCCATAAATATTCAATTTTTAATCAATTAATTACTAGTTAATTGATAAACTATTAATTACATGACTAATTAGTGAATATCAAATGTCTTTAATTAGTCAGTTTTAGTGCTTCACGAACTGAAGTTACTTAATGACTAATATAATGGTGAATGTCTATCAGAAATTAGTCATTCAATTTGTCATTCAGTTAGTCATGCACTAGAATTGACAAATTAACAACACATTTGATATTCGCTAATTAGTCATTAATTAATTATTCATTAATTAATTCATAATTACCAAATTAAAAATTGGAATATTTAGAGATGGAAAGTTTTTTTAAACACTAAAATTGTTTTTCAACATTTCAAAGACATTTCCAGCATTTTTTCATGAATTATAAAAAAATTACTCTGCAAGACTATTTTTATAATTCGTCAAAATTAGTCAAATAAGACATGTTTTTTGACTAATTAATGTTTTTAGTGAGTATGTTTGTTTAGTGTAATTTCAATGTGCAACATTTTACTGATTTTTGGCATCTTGTAAGTCTCAAAGTGATATGATAGCAATTTTATAAACAAGGAAACAATCATTTATTTACAGTTTACCCTTGAAAAATTAAATATGCTAATAATATTTCAGTATTCTTCAACTTCACACCACAGTTTGATTGACAGCTTCATTTTAACATCTCGTTATGGAATTCAGGTATCCCCAATTTGCATAAAAGTATACTAGAAGAGGAATTCAATTAAACATGATAAAAAAAAAATTGGTTTTTTACAAGATCATAGGAAAAGATTCCTTGCATATGAAAATCACTACGGTATTTTGTCAATTCTTTAATAAATACATTTCCGACTAGTGAGGTGCAGGATTGTGTCTTTTTGACAAAGATTTCCCATTCAATGGCAATACTCCATTTATTTTTTCAAGAACGGCGTAATTCTACAAATAGATACAATATGGAGTGTTTCCAACATGGGTGTCTACTTTGTTGACATTGATAACTCCAAAAATAATAATGCTGTAATAATAAAATCTTAAGAGCTTCAAGAAAAGGGATGCAAATCGTCGCAATATCATTTTATTTTTTGCGACAAATAATCGTGATTGAAAAAAGGCACTGTGTTGAAAAAAGAGGAAATCGCTTTGATCCAAGACAGGAGTCAGAGGAGATATTAGTATCAAGTTGCAAGATAACTATCGCTGCACCATGAAGCACGAGTATCTCTCTGGATCCTCGGCAATGTTTGTTTTGATGTAAACATTGTCGCTATTGAATATCTGGACACTGTAAAACAGTCGTGAAAACACGGAGGAGATTTTAATGATACTTTTCACTTCTCCATGTCGTCATATTATGAGGTCTGGGTGTCGCCAGTCACCAAAACACACCATTAACAAACACACCGCAAATTACAGGCTAACAAGATAGTTTTAATCGGTTTTTAAGTGTAATGGCGCGCGGCTTCTAGTCGACCAAAAAGAATGCTTCTTTTTCAATCCGATATCAGATATAATTTATTATCAGAGCCATTTTATATCGACCTATTGAATATTAAGTAATATCTTTTTGAGAGGCAATTAAAGTGATACCCCGATTATCTGGTCATCATTCACTGTTATCAAAAGAAGAGGTCTGAAGATTCGATGGGCGAGTAATTGGTCCATGTATTATCATCATTAGGCTACTAGATTATACAGGGTGTCCCAGAAAGAATTAACTCCTACCTTTGGCGGGTCATAACTTTTACAAAATACAATGAAATCGAAAAATTTAATTTGAAATATAATGTACAGGTCATAGATTATCTAGTGTATGAAAATCACGTGATATGGCTCAATGGTTTTGATGATATGCTCGATTGCGTTACAAGTGGTGTAAAAGGCTTCTGTCCAAGTTTCAATATCGATGATCAGACAGATATTTTCTTCAAACTCAATTTAAACCTTAACTTTTATTTCTCAAAATAAAGAAATACGTAAAATATAAGATGTGGAATGTTCATTAATCACCTTATTATATTCAGGATCAATTGACGGGTACTAAACAGCATTCTAATTAATGGCAATTATTAAAGAGAATACATATTTCAGGTATATGAAAGTGTGTGTTGGGGGTTGAGTTGGGCGAAATGGGATGTGTGTTTTATTTATTCATTTATTTTGAATTTTATACATTAAAATGTATTTAGTACACTTGGAGGGATAAACACAGAATCTACAATAGGTCAATTGACTTATAAGAAGTGTTAACCCTTGTCCTCCTGAGCTATTTAATGTAACACATCCTCCGAAGGGAGGTGGTGTTGCAACCCCCCGAATAGTTTAGAACAAAATCTCTATGAACTTGGTTTTGCTATTAATAATTAGGTATGATCCTCCCCTATCGAACGATACTAAGATCATGAAAATCGGCCAAGGCGTTGCGTAATTAGGACGTCATAAACTACTTTCAGATTGGAAAATCAGGCAAAATTGCATTATGGCAAAACGGTCACTAAAAATAAAATAATTGCTATAAAACTTCTAAATAACGGTTTTTCGTCTATTTTTTTGGGTATTAAAAGGAAGGTGATGATTATAACATGTCTTGTAAGTTATAGTCTTATAGCATGTATAATTTTTTCAAAATGGCGATATAAAAAATTTCCTGGATTTCCCCTCCCCCCCCCTCCCCCCTCCCCCTACACCCCAACTTTGACGGCCTACCCTAACCCCACCTTAGGTGGTAACCCTCTAGTTTTGTCATCAAAATGACCGCAAAGGATGTAAAAGAGATTACCCAAATGCATTTGCCCGGTTTCTTTTGCGTTTTTATGAAGCGGGGCAAAACCTTAGACCCCTCACTTCAAAATTGAAACTTGGACAGAAGCCTTTTACACCACTTGTAACGCAATCGAGCATATCATCAAAACCATTGAACCATATCACCTGATATTCGTACACAAAATAGGCTATAACCTGTACAATATATTTCAGTTTAAATTTTGTGATTGCATTGTATTTTTTTAAAGTTATAACCCGTCGAAGCTAGGAGTTAATTCTTTCTGGGACACCCTGTAAAGAGTAGTAAACGAAATGGTAGACCTACCGCTCTTTAATTGGTCTAGACCATATGCCTGCACCTAAGAGTTGTCATTGATTTTCAAACTCATCATAATCATGATAATTGCATATTAATTTTCATAATTATCTTTGTGATATGATAGTAAAATACTCTTTCACAAACTTGTCAAGTGCCATAATAAGGTGTGCATTCCGTTCCCTGTGACTCAAAAAACCAACTTGGAAATTTTGATGATAAAAGCGCATATTTTTCTCATAACCCTTGTAAGTTATGACGACCATATTATGTTTCGTTGAAGACATTATGGCCAAAATAATGCTAAATCATTATAATATTTTGTTACCAAGAATAAATATCCTATAGATTTCTATGAGTATTTCTCAGACACATTTTGGATTGTAGCATTAACTTGACTCAAGGTATACAAATGAAACTTGACAATTGCTCTATGTAGGTGATTTGCTATTCAAATATGGAAAAAAGTACACTAGTATGTTAAATTTGTCCAGTACCAGATCGGAATACCCACCTTTAATTATCACAGTCGTTCGACACAACACCCAGTTCATCCAGTCTGATGAACTCTACTGGTAGTACTTGGACAATCATTGAATTAAAGCACTTCAGTCGTAAAGATCACATTTGATGCTTACGAGAGAAAACACTTTCTCTTGAGAATGGTAAGGAAGAGTGCTGTCAAACAGGAAAAGTGTCTTTGTTTGCAATTCCTTTTTCGGGACTGAGGTCTTGGAAAATGCCAGATAGCATTGCCCATGCACAAAAAAGAACCTGTAGTAAAAATGCACGAATCAATCCTGCAGATACTTTAACAATTTCGAAATATTTTTGTAATGAAAACACCAAGCAACAAGTCTTTGTTATCCTATAATCTGATATGTATAATTGCAATGTATAAAAAATATTAATGGAGGCTTGGTGTTGAAAAATCACCACACTTGTACTATATGTCAAATGTTTGGTGGTTTACAACACCAAGCATCCGTACCCTTATTGATTAGAAGATGCATTGGAATTAATGTAATAAAAATAACAACTTTTAATAACAAAGAATTGTTACCCCGGCTTTGTTACACAAATAAGCTAAAATATTTGGTAGGCCTAGCTCAGAAAGAACTACGGTATATTGGCATCAGTTAGTTTCTTGCTTTCAGCATTGGCAGATTTCTGCAGTATGACTTTAAAAACAAATCTATTGTATTTTCTTGTACTGGTCGACAAAACAGCTTTTTTTGTGCATATTAAAGACTATGATTAGCCTATCATAAACCAATGTTTCAACGAAAGAGCTGTCCGATGAATATCTAGGTACAACAGGGATACAATGTAATTATGTTAGCTTTGAATATTACTATCGTGCCTTAAAACTTGTAAATGAGCTCAGTTGGAATAAATTAAATTTCGTGACATTGAACTTGGTCCGAAAAACAAATTTGCTAACTGCATCATTACTAAAATTGAGGAACTTTTACTTCACAAAACCAATTTATCTCGGTAAAGCTCTTTGTAAGTTAAGACATTCTATTGGTCAAGCAAGCAGCATGCCAGGCAGCTGGGAATCTTTGAAATATATGCGCTAAATTGTTAGAGTAACGAAATAATTAAATCAAGCGTGTAACTTAATTAGGCGACTATAGGTGATTTCAAATGATTTCATAAACTGATTAAGGAACTCTTCACACTTAAGTACAATCGCTCACTGACTGCTACAACTTCAAAGCATATAACCCCTACAGTGTAATGTATTTACTTAACAAACAAAGGATACAATGCTAAATAGCTTCAAGAAAATTAAGCACAGTTAAAAATGACAGGTTCCATGCTTGTCTTGCACCCAAACAACTTATCTCGATCCTTTAGAAAGAGTTAAAGTATAGGTTTATTGTATGTAATGAGGTCGAACCAGGGGACAACTTAAGCTTGTGGGATTTAAGCAGACTCAATTCAGAGATTACTCTAATCCAAAATTTAAGGGGACGCAGTTTCTTGTACCACTATCCTTGGGGTAGTAAGACTAGTAGGGTATTTGGAGTACCTTTTCTTGCAATGAGAACTGTTTCAGATTGCAGGCCGTAGGCTGCCTTTGATCGCACCGTTCTTGGCGCCTTTAAATAACATAAGTCGTCTGCTTGTAGAATTCCATGACAAATAATGACGGATAGTTTGTCCTCTCAATTAGCCCTTTCCTTGTCTACGAGTAATTGATCGCTCATAAGGGAGTGTTCGCATAGCAAATGACTTTCTCCATCTTCATCAATACATATTTTACGAGTGCATTCAAAAAAGCGTTCCACCCCGTGGAATTACTATAACAAAGTTTTCAATGCACTCTAAAAATCTTTTCTATGTTAATAATGATTAACAATAGAATAACGGCTACTGGCTATTGAATAAAATGTACACTGTATAATTGCATTTAGATTGGTAAATCGATAGAGCACTAAAATTGGATTAAAAGACTATACCCTAAACATGCGACTCGGGCAATGAATGCATACCTCGCCAAATTAGACGCCACTATTTTGCAGTGACCAAGTTTTTATTGCACTATGAATATTTGTGTGGAGTTTGTTTAGGGGCGGTGCATGCATGGTTGGGGCGAGTTACCATTGGTCTAGCAATGCTGACAGAATATGCCTCGGGTCAACAGTGGCGTATAGTCAAAGCGCTGAAAATTGATTAGTGACAGATAAGTTGAGTTTGTTAGTATACAAAATCATCTTGTAATGCCATGCATCTTTATTGATGTACTCAATCCACACCAGAGTAGTCACACACTTTTCTTCCAGTTCGCATCGAGATAACACACCAGGAAATTCCCGGCCGGTTAGAGCACTTTACTTCAAACACCGCATCTCTATTTCAATGTTTATGTTTGCACTAAATACACTCAACAAGTGATAGCTACATGGTCTTGACTTGTTTAATAAGGCGTATATATACACAATCTTGCAGTTGGGATCAGACTATGTTTACTATGCGTATTTGATTACATTTCAAGTGGAGTATTTCTACACACAGACACGTGTGCGCAGTGCAGTGATATAGAGCTATCACTTGCTCAACTTTCGCAACAGTGTTCAGTCGCACAAGACATGTCGACTACCACATTGACTATAAGCACAAATTCAGCCTTTTCTAAACCTTTGCATATTACAACTTCATCTGCCGTTTCACCAACAACAACTATGCCTGAAAGTGCAAGAACTGAATGCAAGGAAAATCTTTCCTTTAGTGTGGAATCATTAGTTTCGCCAAGATCAAGACATGAGGACTCACCAGTTTCACCGTGTATGATATCTGCCAAAGAACCCCACTGCATGTCACCCGGCATCTGCTCGCCAGGTTGTATCCCAGCGCCTACACAGTTGCCCATCTCACCCTCGTCCGCAGGAGCAACACCTACTACTAGTCCAATTGCATTTTCTTACACAAGTCACAGTGTGGAAGGAATTCTTGCCAAACCTAGCAGCCAAAATCACCATCATCCCCATCCGCATCATCACTCACATTCTCCAGTTCATCCCCATAGTACGGAAGATGTTGAAAGTAAATCTCCTTCATCACCAAGTAATGCTACATCACAAACATACACTTGGAGTAATTCTAGTTTCCCATGGATGCAAGGGGCCAGAATATCACCTACACACGGTAAGTTCATGTTTTGTTACCCCATTTTGACCTGAAAAGGCGTTTACTGTTGATCATATAAACCAACAATTGACAAAAGATGTAATTTGGATACCATCTTTTTTCTCACCATTCACTGAAGCACGTTATGAATGACATGATGATCTATTGATGGACTGCTTATCTATGCTGGTCAATGTATAACACATGCTAATTGATAAGCACATTTTAAGTTCATAGATCTTAATCTATCAATGATGTTCTTTTATGAATAGTGGGAAATGTTGTTGTGACTGGTTTACAACTTATGTCAATTGTTGATTTACAGAATGAGTATATCATTTGTGTATTAATCACAACCATTGCTAAATAGTGAAGTTCATGCAATTTGCCTTTGAACCGGTTAAAAGTCCTGTAAAAGAGACTTTTAAAATTGCTATTTCTAATCAATCTCCTATTGAACTATTATTCTAACTAAAGTGGGTTTTACATGATTTTAAATGTTTCATATTTTTATAATAAAACTAAAATAACACGAAAAAGCAATACTGGTTAATATTTTATAAAGTATTCTTTTTATGCATTATAAGCATTCAACTTTAATTAATTTATATAAATTGAAAAATGCCATTAAAATTGCGGTTTTAACACTTCCAAAAAGGAATACTTACTAATCAAGATTGGTAAACAATAGATAAATCAGTTTTCTACATTCCAAATGGGCAACTCAGTCCAAATTGTTACGTTTCACCAAAGAATTTTAAATGCTAGTTCAGTTAGTCTACACTGGGTCTATGTCCGGAAGGTCACTGTCAAGATGAAACATTGCTAATGGTTTGGCAAAAGCTCAATAAATAAAATAAAACAGAAACCGACTCTTTTGTGATATAAACAGCATTCAACCCTTTGCCTTTGAGTGCTGCTTACAAATTGAGTACACTTGCTGTTCTGAAATGAAAAAAAAAAAAAAATCTGTAAAGTATAAAAGATTTCATTACAAGAAGGAGAAACTCTTTTGGTTCCCGACAAAGTTGTGGTTCTTATCAGAACTTGAAATCTGACCATTATCCTTAAACTTGATATGCATTCAATTAATTATGAGTTTATTGGTCAAAAGTCGAATGTAGAAATTCAGCTTTATATTTCACGATTTGTAAAATTCTCAATATGGACGCACGTGTTTTTTTCCCTCCGTTAAACTTAAATAGGATAGTCATCTACAACATTATTAAATTCAGAAATACATAAATCAGTCCAAATTATTGATTTTAAAAATCTAACAAGGTAAATGTTAACTTGTATGATATTTTACAACTCTGTTTTGTTTTTCCCCAAAGTTCATTGCCAATAATCGTTTATAGGACTGTTACATGCATTATTTGCAACCAATAATCATGTCAGTCTGTACGGCGACAGTGATACAAATGCCATTGACTTTACCATGCGTCTGTAATCAAGCATTTTATTAAGGTCTCTGGAGACGAGCTATCACTCCTTCTTTGGTTTCAGGGCTATGTTTGCTTGCCGGCCCAATTCTGTACCAAACAACATGTACTTGAAGTTCAAGTTGATCGTGGTTTTGGTACAAAATCTCAGTTATTGTGTATTTTGTTGAAGGTTAACTCCCAAGAAAAGCAACTGGCTTTTCTTTGCTTTTCCTTTCATATAGATGATACTTGTTTCGTTTTCTAAAAAATGTACAATCTTGTGTGTTTTGACAAATTTATGCAAAGATTTTTTCAAAGAGTTTTACAACTGTAAAATTTTAATACGAACCGAATGTACAAAAGGTCATATCCAAAATGTTAGTGAATTACATCACTAGTATCCCCTAATCCTTATAATGTTTACTTAAATCCCCCAAACATGAAGGCTATATTAGCCAGAAAAAATTGAGAGAGAGATATTTTTTGTGTTAAAGTTTAATATGGTCAAGTTCTAAATTTTGCACAATGCTATTTCTCATCAATGCCATTATTCAGTTTTATCCTACATACAATGTTGCTCTGTCTTATGGATTGTCTATATTCTTTTGTCATTCTCTGCAGGTTTGGGGGATTCTGCGGCAAGACCATTTGGTGGACCAAAAGTGCAATGTACTCTAAGAAAACACAAAACCAACCGGAAACCAAGGACTCCTTTTACAACATCTCAACTTCTTGCTTTAGAAAGAAAATTTCGTCAGAAACAATATTTATCTATTGCTGAAAGAGCCGAATTCTCAGCTTCGTTGAACTTGACAGAGACACAGGTAAAAATCTGGTTTCAAAATAGGAGAGCAAAAGCAAAACGTCTTCAAGAAGCTGAACTTGAAAAACTGAAAATGGCAGCAAAACCAATGTTACCAGCTGCTTTTGGTATGCATTTTCCAGCCGCAGCAGCAGCCTACTACAACGCAGGTTTGAGCCCGTTACATCGAGCTCAAGTCCCCGGTGTGATTCAACCCTTCCATTTTGCACCGTATGCATATTTACCTACCTCGCAGCAGCCAGCAGCATCAAGTTTAGTGTTTCCATATCAATAGACTAGAAATTGCAACATAAGGATTCTTGTTTTAGAGAAACCATTTCTGTGACAATTTTACTTAGTTCAAGTGTGACAACAATTGTGTGACTTAGTTTTCAGTCAGGGGACTTGCTTCACAACCCACCGTTTCAAAAGATAATGTGTGAACGTCATAATCGTTGGTGCTATTTTTTCATTATTGTAAGTTAAGAAGAGGTTAATTGGTTATCTATACTAGTAGATTTTATAACTAAATGACCAATATTAGAAACAAAACAGTAAAAACCCTTTTGATTCGCTTGTAAAATTCCACTTCTTCAATCTGCTGAGAAAGTGTGTCATAACAGACAACATAAACATTATTAAAAAATTTGGAAAAGCATATTTTTGGTCCATCTAACCTAAATCCCTAATATAACCTGTTTTCCTAACTCTATTACCTAGATCATAATTTAACAAATTTCCGTCTACAATTAACATAAAGTATACACTTGGTCATATTATTGTTAAAGTCTGTTTCTGTTAACAACGAACATTTTTGCAGTTGTGGTTTTACTATTATCTCAATTTTATGAACAAAATAAATTGTCTTAAATTGGCCAAGACAATTTCATGTAAACTTTAAAAGTTGATAAGTAATTTGTAGACTTTCAAAATGTTGGCAAGATATTTTTTTACTACAACATACTATTATGTTTTAAAAGAGTTAAATCAAGTCTACTCCCACTTTGTTTTGTCTTAGCTAGGTTGTTGATACTTGTGCAATGATGTTGTTAGTTAAAGTAAAACAATCTTTATTGAGTGCATACTTTACTAACCACAACATGTTCGTTGATAGCAGAAATTGACTTTACAAACTTTTATTGTTATACAATTAAGAATCGGAACTTTTTCCAAACCTCTCTGAAACTGAGCCTTGCCCAACAAATGACGAAGTACCTGGTATACTTCATAGTTTACACAGCAGAACTCGTCACTTCCAAGATGGGTTTTCTAGAAAAGAAGCCATACAAAATTTTGTATTAAAATCTAAACAGTACTTTTGTCAACATTGATATGTCCTGATATTTTTTCGACACAATTTGGTGCCACACTGGCTCAAAGATCTTATCCATCCATTTCAATCGTTTTGTTATTATCAGTTTTGAAAAATTGAGAGTCAAATCACAATAAATTTGAAATTAGTA
>JXSR01S022688.1:6066-16600 GCA_000969725.1 Ophiothrix spiculata
AATATACTGACGAGGCAGCATTTCAGACGCGGGCGGTGGACAGGAAACTCGGAATTAATTGTGAATAGCCTTAGACAATTAGTGATTCTTTCTTCTGACTTTGTGTGCCATTATTATATACATTCATTCTTAAAACATTACAGACCATTGCGTAATACCAGATTTTGTGGTTTCTACAAACACTTTGGTAAACATGGTAAAATGATTATTTGTTTATTTAAAGGATTAGGTAGGGGATCTATTTCAAGTATTTCTATTTCTATTGAATTTTCACACACAAATAATATTAATGAGACCCCGGGGAGTACTCAAATTTGGTTTAGATAGGGACGTGCCTCTGGGAAAATTGACCCATCCATATACCAAATCCCGGGACTAAATATCCCAAATTTTGAGTCAAAGTTATAGGGACAATTCATGTTCAACATTTTTTCTTCCCAAATTTGTACTATTTTAACAAAATCATCTTAAGTTTTGAGAAGATATGTCAAATTTGCGCCCGAATTTGCGGCATGTGCCCGTCCCGGGGTGCCCGTTACCCCTCAAGTTTTGTACTGAGTACCTAGTACCCCCGGGATTGAGACAGAGGGTCGGTTTAGAGTTTTTCTTCATAAACAATCATGTTCAATGCTAATTTTGTACAATACGTATCCGCTATTCAATTAATGTTCACGCACTATCCGTTATAGAATAAGAGCTAGTTAATGATAGTTAAATGTGCACACACAAATAGTGCCATTCGGTACATGCATGAATAAAAACGTGGGTCTTCAGGGTTTAAGGCGCGCACCATTAGATTTCTAAGGGGGGAGCAGGAAGTTGGTTTCGGGGTGGAATTTTGTTTTTCGTGTCCTGTTCGGGGGTGAATTTTTTTTCTTGGAAAATACTGTTTTTTCCCCTATTCCATGTTCAGGGGTGATTTTTTTTTCTTCTGCCTATTGAGGGGGATTTTTTTCTTTCTAAAAACTTCCTGCTCCCCTCCCTGAAAATCTAATGGTGCGCCCCTAAAGACTTGAAAATGGGGGTAAACAACTTTAGACTCAAACTCAAAATAGTCCGTTTTTAAAGAAGAACAGTCCGATCGCATCAAAGTTGTTGGTTTTTTTTTTCAAACTTTTCAAGATTTTGGTATCACAATATTAGCCATGTAAAATTTTACTTCTGAAACATGACAAGTTTTGGAGATAAGTGAAATGTCACTTAAATTATGGTAACCATAAAATTATCTATACACACAGTATTAACAGCGGTAAAATACAAACTACTTGCTCATAAATTAAAACAACTTTGCTGATGCAACTAAATTCAAATTTGAAACTTCTTTAATGGCCCGGGGGGGGCCACTGTCATTGCAAGGTGGACACCATGCTCATACATTGACTTTCAAAATTGACCCTAAACAAGTATTCATCTTTCGTCCATATGATACCCCAAACAAGTATTTTGTCATCTTTTCCCAACCCGAAACAAGTATGTTCAAATAAGTCTGAAAACATACCCTTTTCAAGTAAGCGTTCAAATTAATCTTATCCTTTTCAAGTAAGCCTTCAAATTATGTTTTCATCAGATGTACTGAACTATGTTCCACACCACACAACTTTCTTTCATCATTAAAATAAAAGCGTACAATGAGACTCGTTGTGACAACTCCATTCCGTTTTCCTGATTTCTGTGGGCTTCTCGTAGTTTTGAACAAGGCCGACTTACTGTTCTGGATCTTGACACAAACGTAAGCAGAGACGCTGTACAGTAACATCTCCTTTTACGAAAACATGAGCCTTGCTTGAAAGGGTCCTTTAAACTATATCAACTTATGCACTGCGTTCAGTTACCGATGTTGTGAAAGTTAGTGCTACTATTATAGAGCGAAAGCACCACGTCAAGGACGGGACGTAATTAGTCTTGCTTCTAGTTTTTCTCTTCCCAGCTTCTACCAGTCGTCAACACAATCAAACAAAATTTCTACAGTTGGCAAGTACAACAGGGACCGCTGATATTTTATTTTTCGTCTGGATTTTACTTTACGCCTTATAAATTTTCAAACATTTCTGAAATATTTATGTCTAAAATACTTCATTTTCATGGCATGCAAAATATATAGGCCCTACCCTTTACAAGTATCCAATCTGGAAAACTATACCCTTTTTTCCAAATTTTTGCAATTTTGATACCCTTTCCGCGCATGGTGTCCACCTTACAATGGTAGTGGCCCCCCGGGTTTAATGGTAATCTTTCATATGGCATGCAGTGCCCGGGGGATGCAGTGAAAACCAAAATTTGTAAAATCCGACCAATGTACCTTTAAGTAGGCCTACCAATTAATATGAATTTACAAAATTAGCGATCGAAAAATTGGGATATCAGATTTAAATTCCGGGTTAAATTCCCTTAAAGATAATCTCAGTTTGGAAAATCACGTAAATGCACTTCGTGAAAATCAATGTTATAAAGACATCCGGGAAAGACATGTCAGTCTACAAGTTCACTAATGCCAGCGAGCGCAGTTTTTTAGAAGACCTTGTTTTACAAAGTTTTGTATTTGAATGTTTTTTTCCCAATATTTGTTCTGCATGTGACAATGTGAAAAAATAGAACTTTTCACAGTAGACATTATATTTATGAGTAAGTTTGTTTACAATTTTTTCTTTTCTTTTCTTTTCTTTTCCAGTATCCTCGTCTTGTGATTTTGAGATCGGAGTTTGCAACTGGCAAATATCTGGTGGTGCTGGCTTCCAATGGGCACGTGTTCAAGGAGTAACTGCTAGTGGACAGGATTATAGACCAAGCCATGATCACACTACTGACTCTGCTCAAGGTAAAAGAAAATAATGATCTTGAACTCTACAAACTTAAAATATAGCAATGAGCATTTGTCTGTTTGGGTGCAATTTGTTATAAAAAACAGCATGATTTTCATTTTTGTATTAATTTTTAAATTTTCTACCAAATTACTATACGTACTGCATATTTTAATTTTGAATTTCTTTTTGACATTTTTTGACACAATTGCACATTTTGGTTCAAAACTTCATCCTGTCATCCTGATCATATCACTGTGTTTATCTGTTACTTGCACTTTATGCTTTTTATGGTTTTAATTGTTGTATTTTGATAAAAATGTTGGTAGTTTTACATGTAAATTAATAATTTACTATATTGATTTTGTAATGCAGTGAAGTTCACTGAATTCTAGAGTTACAGAACTGATTGGTTTTTTTATGTATGGTGTCAGTCCTGTTTTAAACCAGCTTAGATGTTGATATTAAAATGTTATCAAACTTAACAACTGATTTTCAAATTATCTTCTGTTTTGTTATCAATGTAGGATGGTATGTATATGCACACACTGACCCTGGCACTTTCAAGAGCTCTACCACACTGACCACACCCACCATCTCTGCCACGACTGAGAGCTGCAAGCTGACTTTCTGGTATCACATATCTGGTTCAGCAGTTGGCTCGCTTGGTGTCTACACGACGGCAGGTACCGCTACACAGACTTTGTGGTATATGAGTGGTGTACAAGGTGATTCGTGGCAACAGGCAGAAGTATTGATTGGTCCTGGAAGTGGATATTCTGTAAGAACTTTATAAATAAATAATTTTTTTCATTCTAGGGCCCTAAGACTTGGGAAAATTCAAATAATCGCCCAAGAATAACACCTGTATAAACCTACCAATAGACCATATCTATAACTGATATGACTATAACTGAACGAGGCCAAGCATGATAAATATACTACTTGATCTCGCTCTGAGATCCCTTCCCCATCCGATTCTGTTGATTTACCCCATCAACGGCGGGAGTATGTCAATTATAGATATTGTTTATTCCAGTGTGATATTTCTGGTTCATGTTCATTTTCTGGTTGTTTGTCTAAACGTCAAAGAATTTGTAGCTTTGTGGCTTATATGGGCTCAAATTCTAGTTCATAAAGTTTCGCAAATTTACAGTTCCATAGACCCTTTCACTCTGTCCCAGACATTCTACCCTAAAAAAATCCCATTCCCTCCCATCCAGGTTCTGTTCACCACATTAACTTCTACAAATCATTAGCCAAAATTTTCTGTTTATTCCAAAGTTTCTCAAATGTTGCCGAAAAATGTCAGTTGACCTCTGAGAAGCTGTAGCATATGCAGCAAGGTATAGAAAAGCACAAAGTGTTTGGCCCTTGGGCTCTTATTTTGTACTATATATCTGGACCTTATTGGCCCTTAAGCAAATATATTGACATCTCCTGGTTTATTCCAATAATATTACTTGTTCTTCTGTCTCATTCTCCTACAGGTCAGTATAACAGCCAGACGAGGTAGCACCTATGCTGGCGATATCTCCATTGATGATGTCAAATTCTTGGGATGTTCACCACCTAGTAAGTTGTTTTGTTTGTGATACTCATTTGAGATAAAAATGTGGCAACCCCCCCCCCCCCAAAAAAAAAAAAAAAAAATTGGCTGAGTCTGTCACTTTACATAACTGTTACCAACTTAGGTCTAAACTTTCACATATAATTGTTAAATAAGTTTAATTTGAAGAGAAACATTATTTTATGTCTCACATACTTCTCCATGTCTATTTTTTGCAGTCATCACTGGTGCACCATGTGATCCTGGCCAGTTCCAATGTGCTAATTCCTATTGTGTGGATTCATCCAGAGTATGCGATTACAACAATGACTGCTTTGACAACTCTGACGAGGGTGATTGTGGTAAGATTTTTTGATTTATTTTAATTGAATATGACCCATGAGGAATGAAATAGGTCAAGAACCAGCATAAAAGAATACAATGTGCAAAGTCTCAAGGCACATGTCATGAGGTTCTTGTGCACTCTGCTCCCCAAGATATTTCACCATTTTTAGTGATTTCATCAACCATACACTATACATAATTATATTGAAAGCTGTTCCACATCTATAATGTTGTGTGGCTGAAAGTCTGGTCAATGAAAACTGTTCAAGGGATAGTTATCTTGAATTGCTTCCTTGTCCAAAGAGCATTTAGAAATAATTTTCGGAATATCGCAAACAAATTGCAAGTGATGATCAATATAGTCTGAGATTGCAAATAATATAGTTAAAGGCAACATTTAATAAGCAATAACAGTCAAAGTTTTGTAACTTAAGGTACACTCAAAATGTGCTAACCTTAATCCTGCTAATGGTATATTCTTTTGTGGAAAAATTAAGTCTTATTCTTCTTAACGAGCCAACATTCTCTTTTCAGATGAATCAATGCGATGTGACTTTGAAGTTAATCTTTGTTCATGGCATCAGGATTATGATGATGACTTTGATTGGTCTCTAAGAAACGATGGCACTGGAGCCTCCTACAAAGGACCTCTGAGGGATCGCTCTGTCAACTCATATAATGGTAAGTCTTCGTCTACCCAAGCAGTATTGGGGAGCTACTACATTACAATATGTGGATAGAAAACATGTGCATTTGTCATTTAATTAGCAGCATTAGTTCAAGGTGGTGGTTCCCTTATGGCAGCTAAGGAAATCATTATGAATAGACAGTGGCACTTTCAACTTTTGATAAAATCATAAAAAGATGCTCTGTTAGAATGTTAAAGGTGTGCCCTTTGTTCAGCCAAGTATTTAATCACATCAATCACAATTTATGGACCCCCTATACCTTCACTTCAGTATTATGTAAATACTTGATAGAAGTGTCCATATAACCTTTTCTTTCTCTTTTTTTAGGTTATTACATCTACTTAAACTCAGCTTTCCCACGTCAAGCTGGAGATGTTGCTCGCATCAGCAGTATTGCCATCAGAGCCAAGTCTGAATTCTGTGCTGTAAGTATCATACAGATTTACTAAATTACAATCATGATAAAAAAAATCAATTTGTCCAGGGTATCTTTTGATACTTCAGCAAAAGGAATGAAACCATAAGATATCATTCAAGGCTGAGATTTTCAGATATTTTTATTGAATCATCAGATTTTTTAAGCACCTTCACTGAACAGAGGTATATAGTTTCCATAATTATTTTAGACTTTTCACACAGTTTTCAGGTTTTTGTATTAGTTGACTCTCACTATTGAATCTGTACACATTAAAGTAGCAAGGGATCCTCTTGCCATTTGGGCCCAGTACCTTTTGCTTTTGCAAATGTGTGTCATTCCATATTTGTTGTATTATTATGATCAGTATCTCAATGCTTAGTTGCTAGGTATTTAATTCATCATTTGTTCAACACCAACAGGGCAGGTTTTGCACAGAGATCCATGCTGCTTTAATTGTGCAGTTAAAGAATCTATTTATGTCATGATAATTCTACTAACACTCATCAAGTACAGGGGTTGCTACTTTCATTTTATTATCTGCTCAGCAAAGTAGGTCTGGGGCCCGTTTCATAAAGATGTGAATCAAGCATATGTTTGATTTATCAAACTTAAAATAGGTTGATACAATGTTAATTTACGATTGAAATCAAAGGTACGCCTGATTCAAATATTTATAAAAGGGGCCCCAGATTTGTTGGTGTTCCGCTAGAGAATATGGTATGGAGTAACATGGTGCACACTATATCGGAATTTTCACGTATGACCTGCTTTCTTCGTGGTCAAGGTCAAGTCATTGAGAAATGGGTCAGTCAAGCTAAATAGCCCTGTAGTTATAGTAGTTGAAAATTTGGAGTCAATCTTATTGTATTGCAAACAGAATGTAAATCTTTTTTGAATAATTTTCCCCCTGTTCACTTCCTTGCATACTTATAGATCCGTTTCTGGTATCACATTCATGGTGATGATGCTGGCTCGCTTTCTGTGTATCAACGTACATCTTACATACCTACCTTGGGAGGCATATTCAAACTGGCAGATGTTGAGGCTAATATCGACTACTGGTACCAAATGGAGATCAAACTGCCTGATACAGGAACAGACTTCCAGGTAAATATACTAACTACGTAAGAATAACTGGATAAACTCTTCATATGGATGTTAGGTTTGTTGAATTAAATTTATATTCAATTAAACCTTAACTATAGTATCTTTGAAGCTTTGAAATGTGTATGATTAAGTGAACTAGAGATTTTAAAGGTTTTTAATCAGTTGCCCTTCTCTGGGGTACCCTGATGTGGATCTTTTTTTACTTTAAGTGAAATGGACACAAATTTCCAGTTCTGACTAAACGTTTATTGCAATAGTAAATTCTTACATTAATCTTTTCTAATGTTAAACATTAGATTTTTATGCTATGTATTGATGATATATATTTCTATTTATAATGTTTCATTTATATTCCGCATAGGTTGTATTTGAGGGACGCCGAGGTGCCAGCAGTCTTGGTGAGATTTCTATAGACGATGTTTCATTCTCATCTGAATGTGAAATGGTAAGTTCTAAATTTGTATTAAAAAATGAGTACCATTCTGATATGGTACATATTTGCCAATTTTAAAGCCTTCGGTACCCAGTGCATTGCAAAAATTCTTACTCTCAATCATTTAGCATTTTTTTGAGTCTTTGGCTTAAACCTGATGAAAAGCTTGACCTATCCTTGAGTGAGACATTATCTTTTGTGTGCTCCTCCCAGATGTCAAATGGGTTTTGTTTTTTCTGCAATGCTGGGAAGGTAACAGACTTGAGATGCTTCAGAGGATATGACATAGATACAAATACAATTTGCAATTATGGTGTTAACATGACCAATAACACCATTCAAAATTTAGTAAAACTGGTTGTGCTCTCTGGGTTCCCTCTGTTAAAAAGTTCATGTTTCAGTTATCTGAGATTTCAAAACCAGAGAAAAGTTTCATTATGGGAGACTTTAATATTGATATAGTTTCAATGGTGACAGTGACATCAACACAACCATTGACATCAACTCGACATTAATCAAGCCTGGCTGTGCCCACTGGAGTAGAAGTTGTGGCGTTTTGTTCACTGTAATATTACAGTGAGTGATAAATAAATTCCTTTCATATAAATTTCTTAAAAGTTGTAAATTTAAAAATTTATCAGTTGAGTTAAAATTATCCAAAGAGTTTGCAATTACAATAATTTCAGGGAAGTAACATTCCAGGCTCACCAGAACCAGACCTAGACATCCCATATTGTGCCAATGGAGCCTATGCATGCAAAGACTCCAATGTGTGTTACCCCCCAGAGTACAGATGCAACTTTGCGCGTACATGCCCCGATGAATCCGACGAAACAGAATGCGGTAAGTGAGATATCTAAGCTAGTGTCATAGATAAAGAGAGTGCAGATAAGCAACTTATATAATTTGCTCCCTATGAACAATAGATCTATCAATATATTTCCTACAGACAAGCAACTTATATATCTTGCATTGAGGCTACATTGTAAAATTGCTTCACGCCTGTCAAACATTGCATGTGTGCATAAAAAAGTTGTGAGATAATAAATGTGAAAGCTATGACCACAATGAAATGCACATCTTACATTTTTTGACCAAGTTGAAACTTTACTCTTTTAATTGTTGTATTTCTTAGTCAAGATATTCTTTGGATTTTGGTGTTTGGCTAATATATCATAGAAAATGAAAGATATGAATAACTGAAGCAATCTAAAAGTTATTTATTCATAAGGACTGGTATTTTAAAAATATTTATTTAAACATATTCATTTGCCCGATTTGGTGTAATCATCTGCTGAAAAAATTTGCTAAAGCTTGCATGTTTTTCATTGTTTAACTATTCCACACCAATAAAGTGATTATAATCATCTCAGAGATTCAGTAATTTGATGAATGAAGTTTTGTATTCACTACAATCATTTTCTTACAGGAAGTGCATGCTATTTTGAAGATCTTGGCCAGTGTGGCTGGTTCAACTCCTATTCCGAAGGTTTGGAATGGCGGTACGGCAATGCAGGCTCTGGCAATGGACCACCTACCGATCATAGCACAAATTCAAACCAAGGTATTAGTTATATTCCTTTTGTTATATCTTAAGTCCTTCATTGTGTGTAGATAAATTCTGCCTTTCAAAGAAATTTAATTTTTTTCGCCCCATCCTGCAAAGCAAGCCAAGAGAGAGGGAAAGCAACAAGTGGATACCCCCCATCTGACCAGACAGAGCTTAGGTGAGAGCTGAAGGAGAGTTCAGACATGACTGTCTGCCCCTACCCCTTCCCGTCTACCGACTCAAATGACTCGATTGATCGGTTGGGATATCAAGATTATAGCAGGGTCACTACTTTTTTTTTCACGCAGGACATTACATGTATGCAACCAGTACCACAGGCGATAACAAGGCAGGCAGAGCGTACCTCTCTACACTTGCATATAAACGCTCCACAGAGAATTGTAATTTCTTCTTCTATTACTACATGGATGGCAACTCTGACAGCTCTATCACGGTCTATGTCAAGACTGCTGAAGGAAGGGTAAGAATCTGAAGATGTGTTTAATCCCTTGAACCGTCTCGTCAAAGTTGGCGCCTCTCATGAGGAGTTCTGCCGACAACGACAGATAGAGATACAGAACTGACAGGTCGGTGCGCACCACCAATGTCAGAAACCTCAGTGATGTGCTTGTCTCCTGGCATAAGTTTTTACAATATTTTAAGGTTTTGGTTATATTTGAAAACATAAATGATTTTTTGAATTATCATCATATGTGGCATCGCCCATAGAGTTTATTGTAAATGTCGAATATATTAGTCAACATAAATAATATTCCTGGTTTTAATGGTGGGGATTGGATATAGGGTCGGTTCTTAGTTACTTCTTCCCATAGAATATTCTATGCCAATTTTGTGCAATATTTATTCGTTATTCAATAAAATCTCACGCATATCTATGTAATAACAACTTTTTCATGATAGAATATTCAACACGTTGGCGAATAAAAAGTATTCTACACGATATCATCAAATCCCCGTTCTAATCCCAAGGTGCATTAGGGTAAAAGGGGAAATAATTTAAACATGGATAGTTGTGCATAGAATATTCTGTCTGCCAAAAACTTTGAACCAACCCTAATTCTGACAATCGTCAAAATAAAAGAATAACGAAATGGACATTAAAATCAAAGTAAGTGATACGCTTACATAGATATTTCAAACTTTTTGGTTAGCCTGGAAGACAAGCATGTCAGCAAAAATTTTAAGTTTTAAATTTTCAAATCTTTTTTTGCTAGGAAAGCTTTGTTATATTGAATTCAACTTTTCTCGTGACAAACCATTGCAAAAATATTTAGATGTGTCAAGATACATTGGCACAACTCAAAATTGCAAATACTTGGTTATTTGTTGCAGCTACACAGTACAGCTGCTACAATGACCTTTATTCAAAAACATTTTAATAAAACATTTAGAAATAAAGCACAATTGTTATTATTGTCCAAGTACTAAATATTTTGAATTGATGTATAAATATTTCTTTGATTTCTTCCTGTTCCCATATAGATGAAGAAGCTATACGAGACCCCACACAGCCAACAAGATACATGGCAGTTATCAGACACCATTCAGATCGGAGAGTATTATAACTTTGCCATCATTATGCAAGCCAAGACAGCATCAGGAGGAACAGATCGCTATATCGCTAT